>CAUYSK010066711.1:0-5000 GCA_963575035.1 Avahi laniger
ATAAACATTCAGAAAATGTAGAGATTTAAATATAGCAACACAAATCAAGAAGTACCTCCTGGTTCACGTATAAGTGCTTCAGGTAGAAACAGAAGTTAGGAGGGCAGTGGAATAGCAAAGGGTTTTTACTGCATCCCGATACAGTGTTTAGAAGCTCAGACAACTTGAAAGGAGAGTGTGTGTGTGTGTGTGTGTGTGTGTGTGTGTGTGTGTGTGTGTCAGAGAGTCAGTGAGATTGGGAATTAACCATCACAAATTTTATTATTATATTCTCTCTTGATGTTTTATATCCCATGTACACCTTCGGTGACCTCTTTATTTTACCATTACAGAGACTGTGTCCCAGGCACAGTCTTTGTCGAAGGTGACGGAACTACTGACAAAGCTTGGATGAAAACTTACGTCTATTTTTTTTCATTCTTTCTACAAATATTGAGAGGTGCTGAGACAGAGTAGGGAGAATATAAAAGTTAAAAATCCCAAGGTTTTACCTTCAGAAAGTTATACTTAATAGAGATGTAAATAAGACATGACAATGAAAAGCTAAAAATTATAAATACCAAGTAATACTATGGGAATTTGATAGAAAGGAGATTACTTTCCACTACAAGGATGGGATAGGTTTAAAATGTCTGTATTATTTCTTATTTTACCTTCAAAACTCAGGAGAAGTATACATCCTATGCATAGCATGGAAATTCTTGTTTATATAATAAAAAGATATTAAATTAATGTCCATGGAATAAATTTGACATTCCAGGAATAAACACTTATTTATCCAGGAGTTAAGTCCTCAGCATGTCTACGTGTACCCCATTCCAGTAAGCATGGCCCTAGATCAATAAATGACATCTGCCCAATGCGTTTCATCGTCCACATTAGAGCAATTGCTTAAAGGGTTTCATATATGAGTGGCACCATCAAAATCATGTTCACCTGGATTAACTGTAAAATATTTGTCTTGGAGGGGAGCAAGGAAAATAAAATGGTCATCATCATGATCAGTTTCCAAGTATTTGTTCAAACGGAGATCCTGCCCAACAAGTTACTTGACCGTTTGTCTAAGAAGTTGTATTACGTCATCACAGAAGGAATTTGACAAATTGCACATTGTTCCGTTTTCATAGTACTTATCTAGCAACTTTATAGACCAGCAAGTGAGTCAGACTCATAGAGTAGGAAAGTAACTTAAGAGGCAGAACTGATCCTGACTATGTTTTGCTTTAAAAACTATCCAGTGAGAGTTACCACAACACAAAAGTATAAACAGTTAAATGATTATGGTTTTATTTAAAAAATATGGAGTGTATAAACTACTTACAATTATAATACATTAATTATAATTTTTAAATTATATTAGGTTTTTAAAATTGTTTGAAACAGTATACACATAGACAATATGAGAGTATATCAACAAAAGGTTTCTACCCCATGCTCTAGACAACATGAACCACAGTGTGTATTTTTCCAGATGTTTTTCTTATACAGCAAGCATACATGTGTATATTTAATTAATTTATTTATTTATCAAAAATGGATGATATGTATTGTTGTTCTGCATCTTACTTTTTTCACTCAATAATATATGGAGACAGGCTTTTCATGAGAACCTTACATTTCATTTAACTATGAGCCAGTTGATAGACATTTAGGTTGATTCTAATTTTTTAGCCTTCCAAATATTACCTTTTCATTCATTGTGCACTTCTAATTTATGAAGTGATTCAGAGCAGCACTTAAAATTTTAAAACATCAGTATAAATCCTTTCAACATAGAATAAAGTTTATGATAAATCATTTTCAGTTTGGACATAATTGGAGAGGGGTTAGTCACAAAAGAAGATGATTATTAGGTGGTTTCACCTGCAAAACTATCCCACTGATGTATTCTAAGGATATCGTGGATCTATTTCCATGTATCTGGTAACCAGATTAACCCTGAAAGGAAAAAAAGAGGCCTAACCAAAGTCAGTATCTTGAATATAAAGATAATATCTTACTTTCAAATGAATCCTTAGAAGAAAGACAATTTAAAAATATTTTCTATCTGCATTAAGTCGTAAGCCATACATATTTTACTAGCTTTTTGAACAGCTGTCAGTTGATATTCAGAGTAAAAGGATCTTTGTGATTCACTTCTTCTGTTCAACAGTGGCTTTAGAATTATTTTGAGATGTGAAAAACTTTAACCTATGCTGGTTCTTTCTTGATGAAGGGAATCATCATCATCATTATTATGTTACGATACGTGCTCTGATGTGTAAGCTGAGCCACCTCTGGGCCACCGGACCAGAGTGAGTTGGCCCCCAACAGTGAGCAGACTAAACTATAGCCTTAGTCCAAAAATATGGAAACTGACAACAAATTATTGCTTGCGGTCTACTTCCAGTTTTCAAGTGCAAACATACCAAAGTTTATTTTAAATCTGAGCCAGTCAGACATTTAGTAATGTACATCAAAGAAGAAGTGAAGGCTTCCCATGTTTATTATTTCAATATGATGTCTGTTCTAATAAAGCAGAAGAATGCATATGATAGACCATGTAGTAGAAATACTCTAGTTCCACAGTTTGGCCTTAAATATATACGTATATTTGTAAATTAATCCAAAACACATTGCCATGGTTCCAATTCCTCTGAAGCTGATTGTTTTCCACCCTTTTTTTAATTTTAGAAATATAGTGGCTAACTGCCAGGGCACTTTCAGATAAACAGTCCACCCTGTGTATAAAAGGGGCATGGAATCACGCATGTTCAAAAACCACAGACCGGTATTTAAATAAGTTAAAGTTATTATGGTCTTCCCTATTAATTAAAAAAAAGCCATCTGTGCAAGGTGAATTTGGTAAGGTACCAATTTTCTTAATGATTGTGGATGGAATTTGCAACTGCTTTCATGCTGAAAGTACAGCTCAGGGATTCCCAAGATAAAATGCACTGTTTATGTAATTCTGTGGTCTTCGACTAAATTCGTGATAAAACACTGGAAAGAATTCTTGTTATTCAATCAGAATTTATAATCAAACTGGAAGGAATTGGCTCTCCAGTAGCATCCCCTTTCCATTCTTCTACTTTCTTAACATCCTAAACCTTTATTACATCTAAGCCGTCTCTCTCTCTTTCTCCTTTTCTTTCTCTCTGTCACACACACACCCTATAACCCACATTTTGTCAGAACTGTTTTGGACAAATGCATCACAACAGTGAGCAAGACTAAATGTACAAAGAGATTGAAAACTCTGCGTAAAGAAACAGAACACTGGAAGACATCACCAGTGCATTGCCAATGCAGATCTAGACTCTCTTGGGATGCACCCTTATTTTCATTTTAATTTTTGCTATTTGCAAAATTTATTTCCATTGGACAAATAACCTATAAACGTAGGCTCTCGAAATCTTAGAGGGACAAAAAGTCAGAAGGTGCTCCTCCCTTGAATTTGGCAGGAAAATACCATGATGAGGATTTTTTGGATTTTTTTCATCATTCCCCCCCCACCACCACCAGTGTTTTCAGTCAATTAAAATTTGTACACCAGGCCTTTTCCAGTTTGAAGCCACACCAGCGTCAGTGATGAGCAATCCTTCTTGTTTGTGCAGTCATTCATTATCTCCATTACCAAAAGGAGAATAGAGGACAATTACATTGTTTGGACGAATCAGAGTGTTAGGAGGAGTATTTGTCATGGTGGCAGAGTGCAGCACCTGACAGCCTAGGATTGATGGCCAGGAATGAGTGTGAGTGGCCAAAGCAGCCTCATAGGATGCAAATTACTGACTGTGGATTCCAATTTATCCTGTTCATTTTTCTTGCCCGTGCTGAAGACCATTAGTGGTTTTTGAAGCAGTGAAGGGGTCATTACTAATGTGGGTAGGCTTGAAGCAGGAGGGGGAAAGGAGGGGAAAAGCCTTCTGTAATTACACAGCTTTCAGGAACAGGCTGGAGGCCCTAGCCAAAAAAGTGTCAACACCTCGCAATCAGAAAAATTTATTTTCATTTTATGCTTAACCCATATTAACTCAACATTATCATCTTTCTTTGTTAACATTTGCAGAATATTAAAAGCCTGGCTTCTATATTAATACAAATCTAGTTAACCCCTTTTGCTGTACAGGGGATTTTGTTTAACCTAATGGCATTTGGGTTTGCTAATAAGTAATTGCGCACATTTTGGATAATGTATGCTATTATAGAAGATGAAATACCTGAAGAATAAAATCTCAGATGATTGAAAAACATTCACTTTCTCAAATACTGGAATGATTAGAATGCTCTGAATGGAATACTTTGTTGTTCCTAATGTCATCCTTTAACAATGTTGATGGGAAATATTTGTTACCGGAGGCTTTCTAGTTTATGAATGACTTTGACATGCTGGATAAAAGTTTACTTTTTTGTTTAAGAAAGCCAGTGAATTTAGAGCAGGGACCTATTTAACAGACATGTTTCATAATTATGTACATGCCAGTACAGTGTCTTTTAAAGTAAGTGAGCAAATCTAAAATAACAATCCTTGATACCGGAATGAGACAGGAAAGTGGACTGATAATGGGAGAACTGTTTATTATAAATGTTGGTGAATTTCGATGGGAAGTAAAAAATTAAATAAACTGAAACCTATGGCTTCATTCTCTTATTGCCATACTTTAAGGTAAAATATAAAATTTCTCTATGAAGCGTTGCACATAATTGTCTCCTTCTGATGTGTGGTCATTGTATGTGGCCCTGCTAACCCAGAGCAGTAACCAGTACGAATGAAAGACTCTCTCACTGTCCCATAAAGGAGTCAACATAAATACACTGTAAGTAAACTATGTTGTCATTCAGTCAGTTGCCATGGCTTCCACGAATAGTTGTGATTATATATCTCACTTCTAAACTTTTACTGTCAATAACCTCAGATAACTAGGAAATAGTGATTATATTGAGCCATCTCACAAAGATAACTTAGAAGAAGAGCTTTATGTAGGTTTTCTAGGAAGCAAAGTAAAATGGACCTGAAA
>CAUYSK010066711.1:7500-34693 GCA_963575035.1 Avahi laniger
GTGACAGTCTGTCAAACAGCATACTTTCCATAATACGGTATAAACGTTGACACCTACATCTCTACAAAATAAGTCCATCTTCCTAATTTTCACACTTCCTTCTGAAAAATCCTATAATCCTGCCCTCGGGTCCAATTCTTAGTTAACAGCTACCGTCACTTTGGTAATAAGGTGTGACTTGTGACTACAGTACAGCAAATACCTCTATAAAGACTACCAAGAATTTGTATCAGGACTGAATTTCTAAGGATTTCAAAAAGAAATTTAAAAGAGAACACCACTTATTTTAATACATTTTGAACCTGCCCAATGCCCTGATGAAGTCAGCTTCAAAACAGAGAAAGCTATTCAATGTATTTTCAAAGGCAGCGTAGTCACTGTTTTTAACTACAAAGTAATGAGTAAGAAAGATGAGAAGAGTGGACTAAAAACCATTTCTCCAGGCCCTGAGAGCTCTCAGTCAAAAAGCACAAGAAATCAGAGCATAGTTCCTAAACCTTAAACTCATCAGTCAGCTATACTCGGAAATAATACCCACTTCTCTGACGCCAGGACTTTAGGCTTGTGTGCTGCAAGGTTTGCATCCAAAGAGTTAGAGTAGTATAGAAAGCCTGCGAATCAGACAATCATGGAAGACTTGCTGTTCCAGTCCTGCTTCCCACTTGCTTTTTAAAACAGAAAGGCCATGTAAGGTCAAGGTTAGTTAAGCACATGCTGTAAAAAAAACATCTACAGTAATAAGCAATGGAACACAGCTCCACACGCACTTGATGGGAGCAGTAAACAATAAAAACAGACCCGTTAAGATCAGTCAGTAATGATGAACTTTAGAACAAATAAGGGAAAAGGAAGTTTAGGAGGTAATTAAGAGAATTAAAGATGTGTTGTGTCTTAGCAGACAATGCAAGAAGTAATCTTAGTGGGCATTTCCAATGTATTTACAGTAGGGAGTATGCAAAAAGTGATGATGCAACCAAATCAAAATGCAATTTCAGGAAAGGAGTGGAATTTATGGCACTAAGTCATTTTTTCTACAATTAGTTCTCAGAAGTCCATAAATAATCAATCATCTAATTAAGACTTTCTTTTTTACAACATGATAGCCAGATCTTCAATGTGCGCACTGCCAAAGATAATCACAATTGGTAAGACTGGTTTTGTAGGCTGGCTAGTTTGTGGAGAGTCAAATCAACTGCAAAACAACCACAGTGCATGCATTAGGAGAGAGGAATAGCAAGGAATCGAATATTCTCAGCCTGGATACCCTCCTCACAGTGCAGAAACAAACATGGTGTAATTTGACTGAATATTGATTAAAGTTGTAAGGGTAACATAGCATGGTGGGCAAGCACTCAAGCTCAGGAATCAGACGGGACAGGGTTAAAATCCTGGTTTCATCATTTGATAGATGTTTGACCTTCAGCAATTATTTAACCCCTTTTAAGCCTTAGATCTTTCATCTGTAAAATGGGGATAATGGTCCTGTATATCTCATGTAGTTGTAAGACTATAAGAAATGCTACATGCTAAGTGCTTAGCAAAGTGTTGGCACATATAATAGATGGCAGCTATTGTTAAAATAGTTAAAAATAAATAATTGTACAAATGAGAAAGAAACATGACATTGTACAATGATATAAATAAAGAATTCATTAAAAAGCTTATAAACAGGAATAGAGATTTCTTCCAGGGGGAAATAGGCATATTTAAGGGGGAAAAAATTTAATACAGACAGCTTACTGTGTATAGCTTCTATATTAAACAAAGATAGACTTTTGTAGGTTCTCAGATGTTTTTTGTTGTTCTTTGATGCCAGGAAGGTAAGATTAGGGAGCCCTAGGAGGTAACTGTGAAAGTTAGACATTTTGAAGGAAATCTTGAGTATTAATGTTCTAATATTTTCTCAGGAGATGTACAAGCATTCATTGACAAAAGAGAAAAAATATATTTTTTAATGAGGAAGTTCTTGCTTGAGTCATTTATTGAGATGTATTTATACATCTTTGACAACAATAATCATTGAAATACAGCAGTCTTAACTTTGATAATTAAAGTCCCTTAAGCTAAAACTACTATGGGAAAAATCATAAGCTCATATTCTCATGGAACTTTCCTCAATGCTATATCAGAATTACAATATTAACTTTAAAGTTCCTATCTCCAGATTAATTTTAAATGAAAGAAATCTTGTACTTTTTTTTTTTCTTTTTTTTTTTGAGACAGAGTCTCGCTCTGTTGCCCAGGCTCGAGTGCCATGGCGTCGCCTAGCTCACAGCAACCTCAAACTCCTAGACTCAAGCAATCCTCCTTGCTTCAGCCTTCCGGGTAGCTGGGATTACAGGCATAAGCCACCATGCCCGGCTAATTTTTTCTATATATGTTTTTAGTTGTTTGGCTAATTTATTTCTATTTATAGTAGAGATGGGGTCTCGCTCTTGCTCAGGCTGGTCTCGAACTCCTGAGCTCAAGCAATCCTCCTGCCTAGGCCTCCCAGAGTGCTAGGATTACAGGCTTGAGCCACCACACCCAGCTGAAATCCTGTACTTTTAAAAACTCGGGCCACTGCAATAAATACAGCCTACTTGTATACCAACACACAAAATCCACAGGGTGACGTATTGACTAAATACAGGTTTACCAGGAATAAAGGATTTGCTTCCTTGAGAGAAGACTGTCTCCAGGACCCCAAATAAAAAAGCATAAAACTTAAATTTCAAAGAACTTTCCAGTGGAAGGTGGCTCAGAGAGTTCCTTTGTATGATCGATTATATTAATATATCCTTATACGGCCTCTGAAGCTGAGATTAAATATCTGTGTCCTCTTTGCCCCACCTTCCCATCAAAATGGTCTCACAACAGTCGTTCTAGGTCTAACAGCTTTTCATAATCGGCACTTACTTTGCAGAACTGCTTCATGAGAAGCAGCAGGGTTTTTTTGTTTTGTTTTGTTTTTGTTACCTATTTCAATTTGGCCCATTGATGAATGTTTCTACATGTTTCTACAATGTTTCTACAAGCCTATAGGGGGCTTGTTCAATTAGGGCTAAAGGACTGTGCTGAGAGAAAAGAACTGGTTTCCCTCTCTTGTCCTCTTGTCTTGCCCTTCAGGAAGGCTCATTAACTGTCCAGGTGACTTGGTTTTCTTACGTGTAAAATGGAACGATCCTGAGACAAAAGAATTTGTGTGTGAAAACGTGTTGTAGGTGAAAAGCACTCTGAAAAGAAAAGATAGTACTGTTAGAAGATCTTCTCAGCCTGGATTAAAATATGGACAGGAACAGAGTGGTAGCCTAAGGAAAGCCATCATTTTCCTCTGGGATTCGTCAGCCCAGATAGATTTGGGTGCCCAGATGCTTTTCTTTGCTGCTTACACTTGAAGGGCAATGATAGTGTACCAGGTAAGTTTCAAGACAGAGGGTCAATTTTAGACCTTATGTCAGTGAATCTCCAAGCCCAATTTGCAGCCTAATTAGTAGGATGCAGGGTAAGTGGTAGAAAAGGTTGTACTTCTTTACAGCAAAGAAAAGTCATTTTCAAAGTGTGTATGTTGTCATTCCACCGCAAAGAGAGCAGACACCAGGAAATATGTTGTAATATTAGGACATCAAGAGTAAGCTGGGATTTGAGTAAAATAATTTTGTAGTAAACATATGGAATAATTGGCCAGTGGTGCAAGAAATCTAAATGAGGTACAGAGACAGCTGGACACTTTTATCTCAAGAGAGAAAGGATTGAAGGATAGAGTGATAAACCAGGGAGGTGGAGTTGAGATAAACCTAAAGGGAGCAAGCCTGCTGGACTAAATATCCTCTCTCTGCTCAGCAATTTCCACTGCGGCCATTCGTTAAATGCATAGCTGCCGTCTTCAGTGATTATTTCCAAGTAACATCTATGTTTCTGAATAAAAATCCATTGGACTCTCAAGTCAGATTTGCCAGGTGCTAGATTCATTGTCAGCATTTAATGTGCTGAAACTGCCGACGCTGAGGAAATGAATACAAAAAAGCATGCTTTTGAACTCCAGTTTGGTGAGCTTGAGGTGAAATGCTTCTCTTTCAGATAACTTCCTATGCCAGAAAAATCAGTAGCCATGGAAGGAGGCAGAGATGCCACGGGGTGCGATCCCAGCTAGCCCCATGAGGTCGTTTGCTAAACCAGAGCGTTTTCTCACCAACGTTGTCGCTCATGAGGTGAAAGAACTGGGCTTGTGTTAGCAGTAGAGTCTCCAGCCTCTTTCCATCTCTGTGCAGCTTCCAATCACTCTGTCTCCATGATCATATTATCATTTCTTGGGGGAACCTGCAATTATTTCTGAGAAGAAAACCAAAAGAAGGTGGGAAGAGAGATTAAAAGATGTGAAAAGAAAAACACACATTATTAATGTTTAACCAGAGGGGTTGCCCTGAAATTTGAGTGATTTCATTTTGTTCTGTCTACCGCAAATGTTCACTGGAGGTGACCAGGGCATGGACATATGGCATACCGATTTTGAATAAGAGGAAGTATTACCATATTTTCCCATTTTATTTCCTGCAGCAGATTCATGAAATTCCCAGACTGATCTGAACGTTGAAGATATTTATTATACCTAGGCAGCTGTGTCTCCAATCCATTGCTGTGTCACATCAGCATTTCTAGACATCTTCTATCCTGTAGAGATGGGAGTACCATTTCCAGAAATTTAGATTCAGACCAAATTTGGGCAAGCAGCTAAGACTCAGCAAGAGCCTTTTAAAGTGGTAAACAAAAGGAGTAGAGGGGGAAATAAAGGAAGGGAATGCCAACGAGGGGACTCAAAAGGGAGGTTTGCTGCAATCCTTTACATTCAATTATACCAGCTCCTTTGTGCTTTTTCCCTTTCGCTCTGCAAAGAAAGAATGAAATATGGTTTTCATAGCAAGCTGGCAGCATTATCTCAGGATGCATATTTCTTTGCTAGGTTGGAATGCCAATAAGGGGAGAAAAAAAGTTCCTCGTTTAGAGAAAAGTACAGTGCTACAGAGAAAACACAAAACAACAAAAAAGGAATGCAACAAGTTTCTGAAACAGTTCCAAAAAATGCCCCTTAAAGAAAGTAGTTAAATTAGAACTTTTGGGAAGATAAAATTTCTCAGGCTAAAAGTTACCATTTTTTCCAGACTCTAAATATGGAAAGAAATTTGGCTAAGCATGTCAACTCTTTGATATTTGAAGATTTTTAGAATTAGCCCCCTCTCTTTCACTGATGAAGACAATAAACTCCAGACAAGTCCCGAGTTAGGCACAAGGCTCTACCTTCTTCTGCACTTCATTATACCAGTATTGGAAGAGAGACAAGGCTTACTCAAATAAGTCCTTTATCCATCTCAATTGGCATGATCTACATGGTTTCTCAAAGTAATACAGAAATAAAAGTCTATATTTCAGTGGGTTGCATGATTTTAAGGTAGGATAATACCGACTTAGTTATTTACTTATTTTTAAATAGGTAAAAAATGAAGATCACTGATAGAAAATATTACATAGTTATCCCATAGCAACTGATTCAGTAAGTATTCCTAGCCCCAGTCACAGATGGATAAAGTAAAACTTATATTTTAAGAAAACATTTTTTTTAAAAAAAAAGGAATTTTCAAACTACCCTCTAATTTATTTCTAGAATGGAGAAAATAGAAAGGGGGCTTATAAATGCAAAGTTTAAATGAGCCCCTAAACTAGCAGCTATTAAAAAGAAGAATCTGCCAATATCGTGTTATTTACTGTCTCAAAATTTTTTACTCTTAAAAATAAGAGTCTTGGTGGCTACAGCCTTGTTCTAAATTTTCAGTCCTTTTTACCACGATGGTGCCTTTACCAGTAATTCTTTTTTCCTCATTTCTTCCATTACCCGCAGTATTGAGTATTCTTTAAATTCTTTCTAAAAATTCACTCTCAGAGAGATAAGTACTTTATGAATAGTGTTTGACCCTCATTCACTTCACTCATTCATTCGTGCATTCATTCACTGGAGAGCAGCCTGCTAAAAATTACTTAATTGAGAATCTGCTCTGTTAATGAGTAAATGTAGGTCTTATTAACCTCGTGATCTTGAGGACTTGTTTTGTTGTTATTGCTGTTGTTTTCATTGTGTAGGATTTTTCAAGTATAAGAGAGTGAGCATCGGTTAGGTGGCGCTTTCCCGGTGCTTACTCCAGGAATTCAATTCATGACACTTAAAACTGTTCCCTCTATTCTCTAAAGAAGGAAAATCATTTTTTATCTGCAAAATTATTAGAAACCTGCATTGAAAAATAGAGAGAGCCTTAATTTTGTTTTCTTTTTCATACTGCTTTCTTCAATCTTCTTCCTGCTTTATTGTTTTATTATAATAATAGAAAATCTTATTTCTGATTTGATTTGGTTTGGTTTTTGTGCCTGAATCAGAATCATTATTTCTGACAGATCATTCAGTTAGAATTTTGCAGCTAACTCCCAGCCTTCATCCAGAATCGTTAATTCTGCACTCAGGTTGAAACACATGCAAAGTTCTTTCTCTTTTTCTCTTGAAAGGTAAACTTTTAGAGATATAAGATTTCCCCTGTTTCTCTAGATACAGCTAATCTTTTAGATAAGTCCCCTCAGGCTGACGTTTCAGGCTGTTTAATGTCGGCCTCTTGAGTTCCAAACTTCCTTAAAGCCTTTAGATAAGCAACAAACTTTAGCAGTGATTACTCAAGGAGTGTGTGGAACAGTGAGTTAATCCCCAAAGATCTGGATTCAAATCTACCTCAAAGATCATAGGTGAAAAAATCTCTTTAATGGTCTTGGCTTTATGGTTTCAGCTCAATTCTTGAGGAAGTAATAGGTCATCCTTGACTAAGGGTGTATCATGAGATTACCAGCTAGATGATTCCTTTTTCCATTTTTGACAGATCTCTGTCATGGAGATGGTCACAGATATTTGCATAGTTCCACCTGTTGGTATTTTGGTAATTTCAAAGTTAAACTGTCCTCTATTATGAACCTAGATTTTGGATGTCATTTTGCTTAAAAATTACAAAACACATGCTATCTTTGTTTATCTCTACACACTGTTTTCTAAAATTCAGAAAAGGACTCTCTTCATAAGAAATTCCAATAGTCTGATGGATGAGATTACTCAAAGTGGATGCCATAAAATGCATAAGGGGATGTACAAAGTAGTTTGTTTGTTGTTGTTATTGTTCCTGTTTTGACCTGATCCTTACTGTTTTATGTGTCAGTGCAGTTGAAAAGATGCACGGTATTCTAGAGTGCTCATGGGCAAATTTCCTCTTCTTAAACGTTTGTAAAAAGTAGCACAATGGAATTTGATCACAGCTGGTTTATTTCCTGTGTTACCTGAGGCCAGGTTAGATAGGGTAAATTCCAGATACTTTCTTAGCCGGGAGTTTCTAAATCCTGATGGTCTTGGATCAGTGTGACTCAGTGTAGCTCTTTGCTTTGCTTTGCTCTTGACAGGTTGTTATCTTGTGATGTTCCCATGGATTCTGTGTTTCTGTGTTTGTGTTAGACGGAACGGGAGGCTGTCGAAGAAGAATGTGAAGGAGAAAAGTAGAAACTCCCTGTGGAATAGAACAGTAAAAGTCACAGGGATTAACTTTCCTTGTAATTTTTTCATAATGAAATTACTAAAGCATTGTCCGTAAACAGGAAACAAGTGATGTGTAAAATAATTAGCACCAAAGGGAACATAATAGGTTACTTATTAAAATCCATAGACAGATTCTATGACCCCATCGGGTCCAGGGACCAGAGGCCACATGACTCAGTGTGCCTTTTCTGAGGTGAGCACCCCAGTGTACTTTGTCAGCTTACTGGCTTCTGACATTAAATAAGCTTCAGGTATGATTTATTGAGTAGCCTTTTGACAGGAGTGAGAAACTGAAATCTTCTAGTCCTTGCTGAGCCTCAGCTCTATTTTCATTACCTTCTCCAAGTATTACATTTAGTCAACCGAGTTATGTGTAGTTCTGGGAGCATCCCTCCTGCTCCCAGAAGTCATTGTTCCACTCATAATAAAATTATGCTATCAATTTGCCACAAGAGAAACACTGGAGTTCACTAAATTATTGCCATGTGTTTTGCACTAAAGACAAAGTGATACCAATTAAAAAAAAAAAAAAACACCCCTGGATTCTGTTTTTTAATGGCGTGCAGGGAGGAGTGAGGCTGGCTGGCAAGGGAGGTCATGTCTCCCTTCCACACGTTACAAATTTCATTTTCCTTAATTAGAAAATGGCGCTTATGGAGAATGAGCAGGGGGGTTTAAGTGGAGAAAGAAGAAAACGAAATCTGAGCTGAGCCCTAAATAATACGTCAGAAAATGACAACTTGCCTCCCAAAAGACTATTTCTTTGAAAGATTTGCTAGGTTACATTAGGCTCAGATAGATTTTCCTGGAAATGGGGCCATAACCCACAGACTAAAAAAAAGCCCCAGATCCAAAGCTCAGCAGATAAGTCAAATCCATGCTTTGGTTCCATCACAGCAATGAGTATTCTGAAGCTTTCACTTAGAGTAACATTTTTAGAATGTGTGCCTGGGGATTTGAGCGTTAGTAACGATGTAAGAGTGTCATGTTTTTAGATTATCAGCGGGAACTAATATCCTGCCATCTCAATTCATCTTCTACTTGATTAATTAAAGAATTGCCAATAATTTGACCTCAGAAGGAAAGCTTGCCTATCCCATACCCCACATAAATAATGCAATAATGCCTGCCAATTTTTTATCAGGTTAGTGATGAAGTGAATTCGGAATTTTAGATATTATGAATAAGTCAAATTCCATTACAACAGAAAATCTTTATACAATAAAAATTATTTCCAGCCCCAGGCAGTAGTTCACTAATTTTAAATAATACTTCTAATGACACAATTTCAATAAGCAATTGTGAGCAAGCCCATTGCAACGTATTATAATGAATCGTATTTGTTCTGAGCACAAACAGATAAAATTTCTTTAGAAAACCGGCACCTCATGGAGATGATATGATTTTCCCAATAATATCAGTAAATCATTAACAAAGAAAAAAATAATGAAGACTTTTATTGCTAGACCTTCCTAGAAACTCCTTCATAGCCTAATAGCAACACTTGCAAATAGACCAAAGTGGACCCAAAGAGAAAATGATTCTTCTAGACATCGCAACAGAATAAAATTAGTTGTGCTTTTGGGAGTGAGATCCCTGATCTTTGGCTGAGTTTCAAACTAGTTGACAGTCTCAAATAATTTCTGAATTGGTTTGGGATTTTTTTTTTTTTTTTTTGTCTTTTAAGGAACAAAAGAATTATTCAGAACCACAGTGCTTAACTTTTAGTAGGTCCTCATAACTTTTGTTGAATTCAAAAAAGCTAGAGAGAAGGCTGGAGAAGAAAATACACATGAAAGCCAATAATTATTGAGGTGAGAACATGACTATAGTGTTCTATTTCTTGGAGGAGATTAGATTCGAAGGGAGTTTTGAATCCGAAGAAGGAACTGTTTCAGTAGTGGGATAGAAATAGTATGAGAGATCACGAAAGTAGGGAAATTGAGTAAAGAAGTCTGGGAGGAAAACAGCTCTCCCTGATTAGAGAAAAAAACATTTGCAAATGCATGAAGTACAGCGGGAGAGACAGACACCCAGTCTACAGGTTACGGTGGAAACAGCACGGAGGAAGGTTCAGTGTGTTCGGGCAAAGGACGATGCAACGTAGTATGTTAAAAGGAAGGAACTGGGATGTCGGTGCTTGGGTCTAATTCCAGCTCAGACAATTTGTGTGATCTTGGACAATTTAGCCTTTCTCAGTGCCTATTCCCTCATCTGTAAAAGAATGGGGACTGGGTGATTTTTAAGGTTCTTTCTGTCTTTAAAATTCTATTATTTTATGATTCTAAGGCTGTGAACTGAAAAAAAAAGCTAGTCAAAACAAGTGAGAGGAAAAACGATTTTAACCATTGTGTCTTGAATTGATTAGAAGAAGAGATGGAGAGACCAGTCATAGTAGACTATAGATGACTTACACAGAACCTGAATCAAAGAGTTAGCTATTAAAATGAAGAAAAAGAGACCAATTTTTATCTCTATTGTTAAAAACTGTGGCAGGGTTTGGTGACTGATTCCGCATGGGGTGAGAAGGGACAAAGGAGCTACAACTCTGGGCTCCGTGCATAGGGAGCAAGGGCTTGGGGATTCTTTCCACAATGACAGCAGATTTCAGGGGGCCTGATGGTTTCTTTGGGAAGATGATTTTGTTTTCACAATAGATAGCATAAAATAAAGATGAGCCCTGTAGGGGAAGAGGTCAGAATAACAGGAAGCACTGCGGGATCACACAAGGGGAGGGAAAGGTAGGTCTGAGGGTACAGATGTTATTCGAGCCCTGGGAGCAGATGAGCTTGTCCAGAGAGAGGAGGCCTTGGTGACAGACAGCAGTGGGAGGAGCTCAGGGGTTTAGGGGCCAGTCCACTCCGATTACTGTTATTTAGGGGGGTCCTGAAAAGGACCACACCATTACACACATGCAACAGCTTCCTAAGGCAGAAAGCTACATAGAACAAGATTTCAACACATAGTTTTAAAACTCCAACTGGAAAGATCAGTTAGGGTGGAGGGGAAAAAAAGTTTTACATCTATTTAAAACACAAAGTTTCCCATAAAAATAGAGGAGTAGGCAAAGTAAGGAAGTCCATCTTTCTTCTTCCAAGTTTAGATAGGATAATAAAGGAGTAAATTTTTATATCATAAAAGTTTTGTTCGAAAGAGCTATCTCATAATTTTTCATAGTTGAGAAGATTAAAAATATTTCAAGAGTGTGAAAAATCATGGATTTTTTAAATCTTTGTGAAATTCCTTGGCATCCTGATCCCAACAGGTCAGCAGCAAAACAAAACGATCTTAATAGTGTGTTTTTGATCTGGCCGTGGAGCGCATGGACCCTTGGCTGTGGCTGAGCATTGCTCTAAAGTAATTTGCTTCAACAGTGACCATTCATACACTTTTGCTTTGTCATTTTCATAGCGATTTATAAATTTTTAAAAAACAGCACTAGAGAAAAATGAAATACTGTCTTATAAAAACTATATCTTATTTAGCTTTTATGTAGAAGCTATGCACAGTGCCTTATCTTGATATTTTGATAAGCTGTTTCTTAAATCCTTTCATGCAAGGTAGATACCCCTATTCAGAATGGCAAAAGAACTCGCATACTAGGCCAAAGTTATGTGTAGAGTTGCACAAAAAGCCATGAATTTGGAGTCATTGAGATGACCAGACCAAATGATTTCCCCACCCAGTCACCTTCATTTGTCAAGGTTGTCTAAACTGACTCTAGACATTGACATTTTGAGAGCTAATTGTCTATTTTGTCAACTCCTGACTATACAACAAGGGAGGAATAAATTTGGGAATCTATGAGTAGCTATAACTATGCTATTTAAATATTTGAACCAGTGGGACATTGGTGATGTACCTCCAACATCACATCTGACCTCAAAATGCAATTTAATCAAATCTTTCCTCCCCCCAGGCATGTTCCCCCCATACATTGTACTTTACTCTTAAATTTCTCTAGTCTCTGAATCAGTTTCTCACTAGAGAACTTATTTCCTAAGGATCTCTTTCCTGAGTTGCTTGTTCACCATTTGTATTGACATGTTGCTTTGCCAAAGTTCATCTTTCAAAAGTGAGACGATTTTGCGTTGTCTTCTTATTGAATAACAATAATATAGATGAACCTTAGAATCCCAAACAAATCTGCTTTTCAATGAGTTTGAAAATTTTCTGAAACAATTATCTTTTCCACTTCAATGCAATGAATGAATCATCCTTGTTATCCATCCAGTCTTGATTATATTTGGAGTAATACATGAAAATTTTATAATTTCTTCAGAAAACTGGGCATTCCTAATAAAAAAAATAGTACGACAGGTTGAGTCATTTTATGAGAATATGTTATTTTTGTGACTCTTAAATCTTTATTTAAAGGAGAGCATTAAATACAATATCAAACATAATCAATTCATAATTAAAGTAGAGTTAAATTGTGTAATAAAACTCTCACGTGGTTCCTGGGAACACATGCCTACCATGACTCAGTTGCACTCACTTTTTGGTAAGCCCGTGCTCAGGAAAGGAGATGTGGTTGATGACCGTCAACTTTAGAGAAACCGTTAATCTAACTGCAGAAAAGTTTTGTTCCTCTCAAACAATGCACCTCCCAATGCTCGAGGGCAGAAATTTTGGTCTATTTGCTGTCCAAGATCCTGAGTGCTATTATAAACCTGGTACACAGTGGGTACTCACCTAATATTTATAGAATAAGTGCAAACATGATGAATGGATATTTGGTATATGTATCAAAAGATGCTCCTAAAAGATCTTATCTGAGTAGTAAAAACTGTTCAGAGGTACTAAGACTTTATTTAGAGGCAATGGGAACTTAAAATGGAAAATAATATTCCTGTCAATTCTGAACAGTTGGTAATAAAGTGAAGCTTTATTAATTGAGCTAAATATTGGATTTAAATGAAATAAATTATAAGTGGAAAAGATCTTTTAAATAATATAATATAAAACTCTCACTTTACAAAAAAATTGAGATCCAGAGAGGGGAAGTGACTTTCCAAGGGCCACTAAATTCACTAGAAGTAAGAGCCAAAGTTGAGCAGATCAGGTCGCCAGGTCCAGAATTGTTTCTAATACACCACACCCTCCAGAATCCTTTCATTTCAAGTATTAAATTATCTCAAAAAAAAATACATAAAAGGAAGTATCTCGATCATATACTTTCTTTTCTATGTAATTTCATGGTGCTGTTGTCAACCTGGTTTTAAGAAAAATTAAAGGTCTCTCTCTTTCTGGTTACTATTATGATATTGTGCTCATGAATGATCTAAAAAATAAGACACTAAGAGTTGAGATTCTTACATTATGTTTTAAATAAATTTTATTAAATGAAATATTTATAATTCATCTAAATGGGTATATATAATTAAAAAAACATGAAACATTTAAGGAATCTAGAGAAGTCTTGAAAAAATTTACTTTGGATTTGGATTTGGACTGAATTTGTTACTCAGTGGCTTGTGACTTGAAAACTACTGTATGCAGAGGTGAGGCAAAAACATCGTAGGGCACTTACCTGAATTATTTAATAAAAAGAAGAGTTTCTGGATGTGAAAAAGATGATACTAACTGAAACAAAGCTACCATTAAAAACTTAACAACCAGCTAAGAGTGCTCCCACTACCATATTGAATCTGTGACCTTGGACTCTAACCAATTATGAAGACCCAGGGCAGCCACTGAACAAAGCAATTACAATGGGAGTCAAACTATTAAGGAGCCAAGAGTTCAGTAGCTTTATGTCTCTGCCAAGGTATCCCTAGAACAGTATAGAATAGGCATCGAATAATATTAACATTCCCACATGATAGTTTAAAGCAACTTACAGTATATTCTAATCCAAGAAGATTTTTCATTTTGATGACTATGGGAGTGGTTATTTTATTTTTATATGTACTTTTATAAACATTTAAATTGAAATAACCAGTAGCATAAAATTGCCAGTGATTTAGCTGGCTGTGAACTTGTAACCAAATACACTCTTACAATTTTTTTTCCCCCCCCTTAGCTCTCAGGTAAATTTCACTGCATGACAGCATTTCATGCTAGGCAAAGCTCATACAGGAGATGAAAAAGCATGAAGCATAACAAACATCACAAAGCCAGTACAATTTCTTGTTTATAAAGAAAAACAAGGAATGTAAGCTAAGTGGAAAGGTGCTGGTTGAAAGGTATTTTAAATGCCTTCGAGTTAAAACCATCAGGGATCAGAGAGCAGAAGGCGAATTCTAGAGGCTAGTACACCAAGGGAAGAGGCTGATGAATTGCCTTGTGCACGTTTTAATTAAACTATCATCTTGAGATTTTTTTGTGTATTGATTTGCACAGTACTTAAAAAAGCTTCTTTCCCCCCCTACCTCCCTCCTTTGAATGTTAAAGCTTTGTGCCTTCAGCCTGACTCTATGAAAAGAAATTACTCATCTTTGGAATTGTTATGGAGGAAAAAAAAAAAACAAATGGGTGGACATGTTCTCTTCTCCTTTTCAATATGTTTAAATTTCAACTGTTCATATAATTATGCTGGCATGTATTTCTTCCTGGCTCTAGTCATGCAGAAAAATTTTAAACATGAGAAATTGGACAACTCTAATGTGGTGTAAAATCTACTTACGCATTGTATTTCTTTCAATATTCGTTACCAATAGTATGCACATTGTGAAAATTAAAAGAAAATGTTAGCTTTTATGCCCTAATGCATTTATGTGATATACATAGCTGCCAACTATTTTATTAATGTTGAAAAGAGGAAGTTTGAAAAATAAAAGAATTGTTAGAGATAGAGTTGGCTTTAGGCAGAGGTGACAGTGACAGCCATTTAATAGTAATCGCCACTTGTATGGCACCAATTATAAGAGTACTTTACCAACAATAATTAGTTTGCTAACACCCTTGCGAGTCAGTTATTCTTAGTTCTTCTGTACAGAGGAGTAAACTGAGGCATAAATTGAAGTGATTTTCTCAGGAGCTTTTGGAAAGTCATGTAAATAGTCAGACAAAAGCATTCGGGCACTCAATTTCCATGTCAAAATGTGAAACATCGTATTCTTAGATAATAGGATTTTCCTGTTGATCCCTCCTGAGTAAGTTGAAGATTTGCGTCTCCAAATTTCTTTACTTCTCCCTACTTTCAATCACTCCCACTTGCCCTGCCACACACACACAAATGCTAAACAAATGGGAAGAATACTTGGCACTAGAGTCTGGAAGTCATAAAAAGGCTCTGAGATACCAATTTGTAAAACTGGTCTGTCAACCATGCAGGTCATGTAAGAATAGCAAAGATGGTCTGATGGAAGGGATAAAGAAGAATTTCATGATGTAGATGTAGATATCCTTCTTCCTCATGCAACTCCAGATTCTCAAGCAACCGTGTGTATGTGTGTGGTGTGTGTGTGTCTGAGCTGAGGCTTTCCTTGTCAGTAGTGGCCTTGGGAAGACCATCTAATTTTTAGGGTTTTTTTCTTAGACCACAGACCCTGTGGAAGACTGAATTGTTCTGATGCTAAGCTAGCATTCTCACCTGTTCCAGAGTGAGCTCAAGCTATCCACCTTATTTTCACTAGCCTCCCAGATTGGAAATGATGCCCTGCTGGATTAAGACTTTAAGACTCGCCGTGGAGTAGAACAGACTATCATGACTCTCTCAGATCAGCATCCGTAAATCTGTTCCTGGAATTGCCCATTGGGGGTGGTGATGGAGAAGAGGGTTTAAAGATAGCTTGTCTGTCATGTCAAGCTAGTGGTCTGCATGTGAGAGATTTCAGAGTTCTAATTTATTTATTCATTTTGTTCCTTAGTCAAGGTCTAATCTTTTGAAGAACAAATTTTTCCAAATTTTAAATAATCTCTCCCTAATGATAGCCTATGAATTCCTTTCTCCTTCACTTTTTGACTACTAAGCCACCTTCAACACACACTCAAGGCTTCTCCTCATTCAACAATGGACTATAATATACTAATTCTGAACCTTTGGCGGGTCATGGACTTCTCAGAAGAATGTGTAGACACACACACACACACACACACACACACAATTTTGCCTACAATCTTAGGGCCCTTCCATGGACCCTCTAAGATTAGCCCCCAAAATAAATGAACAAAAGCAAAACAACGACAAAGAAATCTCTAATAAGTCTGGTGAAATTATGTTAACTAACCTTAAAAAAAAGACCATAATCACTATTCCTCCTTTTGTTGGTTGTTGAATTTTAAATTAATTGAATTTTTAAAATGGCAACAGATGGCTCTCACTTTATTAGATTTTAAACTCATAAAAATTATGAGCCATACCTTTTGCTTTGTTTTGTATGGTACAGTCAGGGCCACCACAGAAGCCTGAGCATTCTGTGCACTGCACAACTCCAGGGGGCATCATACACAGACACTCTGATTGGCACCCCCAGAGTCATGCGACTTGGCATCCCTCATCAATGTCTAACACGTTAGGGATATGGAATGGCACCACCCAACAGCACATCAATTTTAGCAAAATGCTGTTTCAGTCATTAGCCATTAAGTCTGCTTTGGCTGTAATTATGCACTTCTGAATGGTGACTTTCTTCCTAATGTTTATCTCTGTATGTTAAAAAATATATAGTACATGTCTAAATAGCCATTAGACCTTAAAGAATATCACTATTCCCATAAACTTTTCTTCCTTGGTGAGTTTTATGCTAATAAGGATCTTGTACACTGCCTTTCAATGATTTGTGACCACCTTAGTGCCCTGCTTTGTGAAATGTCTGATTATCTGCATATCTGTCTATTAATTTGTTTATCTGTCCACCTATCTATAGAAATTTTAAACGGTGTAATAACTTTAAGAACAGTGACACTAATGTAGTATTAGATTAAAAGAATGTTACTTTATATGGGTGTAAATGTAATTTAGAGGCACTTAGAGGAAGCTCTATTCTTAGCACGATTCTTGGCCAGTGAATATAGGTTGATCCCACTCATTTTGGGATTGCTAATTTGTCGTTAATTAGGAAGATTGATTCTGTTCTGTGACGCATAGGCCCAGCCCCAAATGCATTTTTCTGGTTTCTGGGGCACTTTCTTAGTTGTCATTGTCATTGCAAATGTGTGACAATGTCACAGGGCCTCACAAGATAGAAGTGCTTTCTGGCTTCTAGAAAGCAAGTATCAACATTTTTTAAATTTTATTTTATATTATAAAGATTATGCTGGTATTATTTAAAATAAACTACATTATTCCATTTCATATTTTTAAAATTTCAACCCAAAGCTATGCTCTGATTTTCATTTTTAGTGAAAGAAATGCTTTTGTAGCAAAAAAGCTTTAGTGTTTTTCTTGAAGTAATATTAGTCTCAAATACAGTGCCCCTATCAAGACTGCGCTATTATGTACAAAACAGAATTTATTTTCAATATGTTAACTGTTGTTTATCTTCCCCATGATATATTGAGTTTGCTGCTACAGCTTTTTTTCTTCCTCTCTTCTCTTGGCTGATGACAAATTTTAATCATTTGACTGTCCTTCACGACAATTACTTTAACTAAGATGAGTTATATTCCCTTGATTAGAATGAAGTTGGGGAATCTATCAAAACCAGTGAAAGGAAAATTCCTAGAAATGTTTTTAAACATAGTCATTAAGAATGGGCTGAACCAATACAGAAAAAAATGTGGAAACTCGGGAGTGTGAAAGAAACCACTTACTCATTGCAATTTTGATGCCCACCATTGCCAGGAAGATAACTCAGGTAACTTTTGAACCACTTAATTTATTTCAGAGTGGTGGAAACTGGATAATAAAAACGACATTAACCCACAAAGAAGGACCTAATTTTACTTACATATTTCACATGCTGTATAATGTTGCAGATAAAATACCCATGTTTGTACTTATAGGAAGGTACGCATATATATAATGAACAGACTTGAATAGTATGTAAATATTTACATTTAAAGTAAGCGAGCTAGTCTTATATCCTTTTATTCCATAATAACCTCAATATTTTGACAAATCATTTATAATTTCTTTTTTTTATGACTTCAGAAATAAGTTGAAATTTATTTTTATGGGCTACTTTTAAGTGTGCTAAACATAACCCAGAAATAAAACAACAAAATAAATAAAAAACCTAGACCCCAGGACATGTGAGTGGGAAATGAGTGATAATGGGGAAAATGAGGGTCTTTAACATATTCATTTGCATCTTGTCAGCCTAACAGCCTTAAGTGCTTAATAGAAGAGCCTTTGGTTGTGCCTTTCCTCATGATTTAGTGATCCTTGCCAGCCTCCGTGACATCTCCTGGTGTCATTGGGAGTTCTTTGGTACTTTGGCAGCTCCTTTTTATTTCTGAGTATCTCTGAATGTTTTATATAACAATTCCTTATACAATCAACTCTACTTACCTCTGTGGTTCATTCTCTATAGGTAAGCTTTAATCCTCATCTGGCTTCCTCCTGCCAGCCAGTATTTTGCTGAGTTGTCACTTCTATCATCAATTTGTGTGTATTTAGAAAACTCAAACTGACTCTAATATTAGCCCACATAAAATGTAATTGGGGAATTAGATGTGCTACCTCCTCCAAAACCACATATTCTATCTGTCCACAAATATTTATTGCACACCTACCATTGCCCAAGTATTTATCATGGTGCCAGGAACTATGCTAGGTACAGTCTATTCAGGGGTGGGATGAAACAGACCCTCTGCCTTCCTGGAGCCTCCAGTTCAGAATCAAATGTAAATGACAAAGGTACAAAATTATGACATCGATTGTTTAGAACTTGGAGTATGTTTTCCCTAAAGATCATTGTTATAATGATGCACAGAAGCCCAAACACAAAAGCCTACACAATACTCTCATCTGAATTTCATCTCAAAATGTTGGCAATATATCTCCCCTCCATGCAGTTGGGGGAGAAAATAAAATGAAAAAAAAAAATTACATGCACTAGAAAGCTCATACTCCTCACCCCAAAGGTCAGACCAGACTGCTTTAGCCAGAGCTAGTATGTCCTGCTCTTTGGAAGGGGACCCTACCCTTTCTGGTTCCTCCACATCTTCCCCCATCTTACCGACTCAATCCAGTGACATTCAGCTGCTGGAAAGAATGAGCCACGTGTAAGTAAAACGTGAAGTTGAGAAGTTTCTTTACCTGTTTTCTTGCATTGGTATGAATATTTGATCAGGTAGTAGATCAGGTAACATATTTATAGTGCTAGGTCCTAAAGAGACATTGGCAAACCAGAGTCATCACCCCATCTTCGTGGAGTTTCCAGTCTCCTGAGGAAAGCAGAAAAATGATATAATTATTTGGACAGGAGCTGTGAATTTTTTCTTTTTCCTTTTTTAATCTCCCTTTATAATCAGTGCCATTCTTTTTCCAAGAGCTTACCAGGGTTAATGGTGCAGTCCTCAGCCATGCAGAATAGTGGAGTTGGCCCACAGAGGGAAGACAGAGATGCTATTTTCAATTGGTTATAACTAAGCCAAGCACAATATTGACTGTGTTCAAGTCATTCATTTAAATACTCACGCATATTATCTGATTGCACCTCAGAAGAGTTTTCTGAGAAGAGGGTCGTATCTTTTCTAATCTCCATTTATACAAAAGGTTAGGTAATAGAGGGTTCATAACCTGCCTGGCACTACTGAGAAGCACCTGTGATACCACATTGTTTCACATGCATATTCAGGTATTATTTGGTACTTTTTCGTAAGTCACTTCTTATACAGGGGGCGGGGAGCAAGATACAGTAGGAAAAACAGATTTTGGAACACAAAGATCTGAGTTTGCATCTGGTCTCACTATTAACTATCTGTTTGGACCTGAACTTGGAGCCTTAGTTTCCTCATCTGTCAACCTGAGATAATGCCCTTGATTCAGAATAATATTGTGAGAACTATATAACAATTGGCAGGAGATCCAAAAAGAAACTCTTGTTACTATTGTTGTTTCAATTGTTGTTATATCACATTTTCTGTTTTCTTTCTACTCCTGGAAAAACCGTGTACATTTTTCCGGCATATGGTAAGAGATTAATAAATGTCACTATTTAACAGGTAGCACAGAAAGTAAATTTCAGGAATTTCCAACCTCCTTTCTGCAAATAGTTTCTCATGCTATTATGTAGGATTTTTATTTTTCACAAGATTTTTAATTTTTTTTTGTTTGTTTATTTTGGGGTTTTTTTGAGACAGAATCTCACTCTATTGCCCTGGCTAGAGTGCAGTGGAATCATCATAGCTCACTGCAACCTCAAACTCCTGGGCTCAAGCGATCCTCCTGCCTCAGTCTCCCAAGTAGCTAGGACTACAGGTACGCGCTACAACGCCCAGCTAATTTTCCTGTTTTTTGTAGAGATGGAGTTTCACTCTTACTCAGGCTGATCTTGAATTCCTCTCCTCAAGCAATCCTCCCGAGTTGGCCTCCCAAAGTGCTAGGGTTACAGGTGTGAGCCACCCATGCAGGCCTTTATAATATTTTTGGTGATGGAGTATTTTTACAGAGACATTTGCAAAATAAAGACAAAGAAAATTCTCTGGTAATTTGAGTACTTCATGGCTTCTGAATGAAGGTGGTTAGTGTGATAGCAAAATGGTCACAAAACCCGGAAATCTTGGCCAGCTCTAAATATTTTTTTTAAGCAGTGTTTCTTATTTTTTTCTTTCTCCAAGCCTTTGTTCATCTATGTTTTTTATCAGGCACTTAAGACTAAATGCCTGAGTTTTCTAAGGTGAACCACTGAGGTACAAACAGCTCACAGGATCTATTGCAGGTTCTAAATATAGAGAAAATGACTTATTGCAGGTATCCTAACACATGGAAAGAAAGGAACAGGCATTATTTTCAGAGATTTAAGTTAACAGTACATCCCTGAAAGAATCTCCTTGATCACTTCCTTTAGAGTCTATTATTTCTTATATTAAAATACAAGGGACGTGTTCCTTCATCCCTCTCACTGACATATTTCTTAAAGATTTGAAAAAGATGAAAGGTGATGTTAGCATGAAGATGCTTTGAGAGAGGCAACACATCTAATGAACTCATACAGGGCTCTTGAAATGGTAGATAATATTTCCTTTCAAAGATTAGCAAGGTCTGGAGATTAGAATAAACAATACCTAGACGTTATTTATGCTCATTCTTTTTTCCCTTTCACTTTATTTCCCAATCAGAGCCTTTCCTTCCTTCTGTCCACCCCGGTCTTTTTCCGGGTTCTCTACCTGGCTCCCTCTGACCCTCTCGGCTACAGCAGATCACCTTGCTCCCCACACCACTTATTTCTGTGCCCCTGGTTTATGTGCTCCTTCACATCAGACCCCCCATACCTCCTCGGGCCCCTGCGTACCCTCCCTTATCTTCAGGGGGGGTAGCCTCTCAGCAGGATTGGCAGGCCTTGCAAATCTTTTGGCTGCTGTAATAAAATCTCCAGTTTCTGAGATTTATGAGGTCAGATGCATGTAGAAGAGGAAGCACCTACAGTTCATGAAATTGTAAAGAACGCCAAGCACACAGATAGGAAGAAAAGATGCCCAAATTCTTGACAGTTCATAATTTTTGCCAACTGGGTTTCTATTTCCTTTAATTTATCATTCAGGTATTGCAGGTATTCAGATGGCCAATTCAGATGCTTTTTGGAGCTCTTGAGATATCAGTTTACATAATTAATAGAAATATACCAGCAGGTGACTGTAATGTGATTATAAAGTACAGTCCTGGCTGTTGGGGTGTATTGAATACTTTTAAATGAAATATGTGGAGTGTGTGTACGCATGCAATGTGTTTAAATGAATGCAGCCTTTCCAATCAGCCAGAAAGAGAGAAAGGATGTAAATTGCTAGCATGTGTTGTTCAAAATGCAAAAGTAGGAAAGCAATATTGATCTGTGCTTCGGATGTTTATTTACATCAGTTGCACAGTGTTAAGATGTCTGGCCATAATTATCAGGACCTGCCCACCTGTCAAACCGCAATTGGGTTATTTCCCCATTGTCTTGCAGCAGTAAATCTTCAGGTCTGGATGGGCATTAGACAAATGCAAAAGGGCTACTTTCCCAGAACATGTAATTCATTATGGAAAACAGGTGCCTGCTGAAGAGTTTTTGCTTTAATGCAGACATATTTTATTATTCATAAAATATTAATGTGAGTAGTCACTATCAGAGTTGTGTGGGTTGTTTTCATGTAAAATTTTCAGTTTTAATATGAGGAGAGAAATTGTAAGAATTCTCCAAAACTTGTTTTTTTAAAAAGGTAAAACCATTCCATAAATAGTTTCATTCCCTTGCTCTCCCAAAATAGGTTCCAACGACCTGGCTCCCACTTACATAATGTGTGAAAATAAGTCTGCTTTCATGTTGTATGCGATGGGTGTTTCGTCCAGGGACAACCTTGTAGTAGGGACAGAGTGACCTTTCAAGGAAAAAAAAAAAAAAAAGGAAATGAAATATACTTTCATTTTCCAGAAATATGCATGCAAGTAAAAATTTGACAGCCTGGAAGAACATAAGCAAATATATCTTTTTATTTGAAGATAAAAAGAAGCAGGGCTGGATAGGAAAGGGAAAAAACCTGTGAAAAAACGGATGATGCAGTTTTTACGAATAAGCAGCTTAATGTATCTTGGCACCCACAGTAAGCCTTGTAGGAGCTCAAAGTGCCTCAGGCAATCTGTGAGCAGAATAGCAATTTTATTACTTTGTCATTAAACCAATTTCACAGCAGTATTGTTTGTTAATGAGCAGCGGCAAACGAGCGAAGATGTCACACACTGGAATAGCAGAGAGATTTGTGACCCAAGCTCACAGCACTAAGATGGAAAGACCACGGCTATAAAAAAGGAAATACTTTGGGATGAAATGCAAAGTCTATACAGCAGAGCTTGTGTTTATGAGCTACCATTTTGCTAAGAGCTGTGAGAGAAATAAAGGTCTGGAAATATGCAGTTAAAACAGGGCCTATAAAATTAAAACCAAATTAAAGTATAGCAGAGGATTACTGCACAGACTGTACTCGACAAAATATATTTTAAGTGATGAGGTGAAATCTAAATCAGTTTTGTTTGAATTTGGTGGGTATTTATGAAATTCAATAAAAAATGAAAAAATATCCAAACAAAGCAGCTGCCTCACCCTTCTGTGGT
The DNA here is from genome assembly GCA_963575035.1 of Avahi laniger. Lineage (NCBI taxonomy): Eukaryota > Metazoa > Chordata > Mammalia > Primates > Indriidae > Avahi > Avahi laniger. The sequence continues at coordinate 30,231 of CAUYSK010066711.1, forward strand.
CTCTGAGCCATAAACAGGCATCACTTTGTGGAAATCCAACTTGCCAATCCTTAAATAATTAGCAACTTCTTGATTCACAGGGTGCGCCCCTCCGTCTCCATGAAAGCCTTCTCTGTTACTTTATCTCTTCGTAAGGACGTGGCACACGTATAATAAACACTCAGGCGGAGTCCTATCTGCCTGGGGCCCGGGACTCCAATGCATCTAGCAAGGCTGGAATTGAGCTCTTCGTTTGATGGGACTTTCTCTTTTCTTCTCCTTTTCGGCTTCCCTTTTCATTTTGTCCTTTTCCTTTCTTTGCTTTTTCCTCTTTGTTTTCTTTCTTTCTTTCTTTCTCTGTCTTTCTTCTTTTCTTTCTTTTTTTTTTTTTTCTATCCAGGGCTGCTCTTTCAGAGAACTTGGGAGACAGCCTTGAGGGATATGAGCAACAGGGCCAGACAGGCACATCCCACATCCCTGCACGGCGTCCTGAGGCGCATGCGCTGCCCAAGCTGTCCTGCCTGGTTGGCACAGGGGAAAAGTGGTTTATGCCACCAGTCCTGGGATCAGACTCACCTGCCCCAAAAGCGAGGGTGGGGTGAAGGTGGGAACCTGGGAGGAAATTGAAGAATACGATCAACTTGTAATTGTGTCTCCGTTTGCAAAGGAGATTTTAAAAATACTTCTGGTTGTCACACTTGCTGCCCAGCCACCCCACGTCTTTGTCAGGGAAACTCACCCATCTAGAGCTGAGGCTGTTCCAGTGTGTTGGGCCTTCAGGCTGAAATGCCTGGAACTGTGTGGGGTGCTTATTTCATAGGATGGTCCCAACAGCTCTGTTCCTCTAGGCCCATGGCTGGTCATGGTCAAGTTTGGTGCCTCGGATGCTTTAAGGTTTGTGGCGAGTCTGTGTGGTAAACTCTGGGACCGTACCCCAGATCTCACTGGATCCCTTTATATTTCAGGTTGGCTGATCATGTGTACTTCATATTATTCTCTCATGACCCCCAGCTTGGATTATGAAGGTGTTTATTAATATTTAAATTTGGTTTGGTTTATTGTTTTCTGTGCTTTCTTTTCCGACAATTTTTTTAAAAGTGATTTTGGGACCGATTTGGTGAAAGGGAACTCTGCAAGAAAGACTCGCAGCCACGATCTCAGCAGTGCACACAGTGGTGGGAGTTCAGCTTTAAGACTGTTTTCTGCCTGACAGGGCAGGACCCCCAGACAAATCACTGGCTGGCTCTGTGGTAGTTGGCAGCCATTCAAGACTGGTCTTGTGCCAGGAGTATTACTAGATAGCCAGACAGATCAATTCACTTTTACATTCCCGCCATTATTTATAGCCCCACTGTATATCTGCTCTTGCTTATGAAGCAATGATTAGCAAATACAGTACACATAAAACATGGGCATTTGTTCTGGAAAGGGCTTTCTCCTGCTGATACTGCAGATAGTTTCACAGGTCACAGAACCTTAAAAAGGATTTAAAGGGCATGCCTTGTGTAGCATTTGTTCCTTTGAAAATGATGCTCCTTTCCCATTTTTGAGTAATTGAAGAGGATAGAAAGGTTTTCTCGTTGCTTATGTTTCATTGAATTCTCTGCAGCCCCTTTTCCCACAGATGTTTCAGCCAAACCTGTACAGAGGGAGGTTACATGGCATGGCTTGCTGTTTAAAACAACTACGGTATTTTGTGCTTCCCTTTTGAGTGTGTCAAGGTGAACAAAAGGAGTGCTGCTAGCATTTATCTGTGGGAGGGGGGAGGTTGCGATAGGATTTTTTATATGCTGGGAGGAACTGACAGTGTTCAGTGAAGAAAGACTTGGGCTCCCAGTTTTGTTTGTGTTTTCTTCTCTCTCTTTCTCTCCAGAGCGCATGATCTATATCAACATGCTTCTCGGTCATACTGAAGAATCTCAGCTAGTGGTGATCTACTCTGTATTAACGCATTTTAAGAGGTGTTAATTCAGTTCAGAGTTGATGCTTTGGAGAACACCGCACAGATTGAATCATGGGGGTGGGGGACAGCTTGACTTTTCCTGAAGGATGTGTGGTGGCCATGAACTAGTTGGTTGAAAGCCTGCATTTGTAAGCCTAGCATCAAACCTACACATTGATTAAGTCATGTTTTCCTAGAAGAATGAACATATATGGCAAAAAAAAAAATCCACATTAGAACAGGATGATACCATCAGAAAGAATAAGGAAAAGTGGGCCATAATTTGGAAACATCAGGCTTGTCAGCAAATTGCTATACTTGCATTGCTTCCTCCTTGGTTGATTGTACAGTGGCCTTAATTCAGGTGACATTGCAAGGACCCTTTGTGCCCTCCAGCAACTGAATGCATTTTGTATCCTGTGTGCAGCTTGTTTTTCCTTCTGTTGCAGCAGACAGAATTGTGACGTATTATTGCTAAGGAGATGGACAACTCATAAAAATAAATATTGTTTGTGGGTAAGAATTTTTTTTCATTTCTAGAGGACGTTCATAATTTCAGATTATATTGAGGACTTATATTGCAGGAGACTTTCTTCTAAAGAATGTAAAACACTACACGGAAAGTTCCATTATGTCCATTACAAAGATGAGAAAAACCGAGGTTCCCAAAGGGACTGACACAATTTCATACAGATTTTTAACGAGGGGAGGAAAACAAGATTAAACCATACTCCTTAAGGATTTTTGCTTGTGTCTGCCCTTTTAAATGAACTCCCATAAAACTTAACATTCAAAAAAATAAGGGATCTCATGTTTTTGAATGAGGTGGAGAAAAAAACCCTTTCTGATTTCTTAACAAAGTACCTCTTTACCACACCACCTTATATTTCATAGGCTTTTACAGTTTTCAGGGCACTTTTATATATACTGTCTCATTTGATTCTCACATCAGCTCTGTGAAGTAAACAAGGTTTAAGTTCTTATTCCCTTTTTACAAACGAAGAGACTCAGGCCTTTCCAGGCTCGGTGGCTTGTTCGCTGTTGCAGAGCTCCTCGGGTCAGACCAGGGCTAAACCTTTAGGGTCTGACTCTGAACCAAAGCTGTCTCTTCTCCTGCTTCATGTTCTTTTCTGTGTGCTCCATTTCCCTGTGGAAAGAGCTCAGTTTAATTTTTTTTTTCAAGATTGTGGAGACAGAGGCAAACTCGCCAAGTGAAAATGGTATTCCTCGGCCAAAATGTTATTTAAGCATATTAATTTCCATATCAGTCCACATCAGTGACCGCGGAACTCTTTGGATACTCTGGGAATATGTCTGACCTTTGAGGGTGAGATTTCCCACAACTAAGCCCTCATTCTCAAAGGTAAATTAAGTCAATTTTATTCTGCTTTTTTTGGTTTCTCTATATAGCTGCTCTTCCTCCTGCTTTTCCACCAGCACTTGGGTCTTTATTTCTTATTGTTTTAGTGCCGATTATCTAAATGTACTCTGCTTGGCAAGACCACTCAAATTTCTTTTTTTTCCCAACAATCCTGAAAGGTCACTAGCGTATATCAGTCTCCATGTTGTGTTTTAAGTATGAGGTTATTGCTAAGTGGTGCTGAAATGTGAGCTCTGGGAACAACCCAGAAAGTAGGGGCACACTTTGGGTGAACCAAATTCTTTGTCCCTTTGGGTCAAAACAGTGATTTAGAAAGTGCGACCTTCAACTCCACACATTAAAGCAAATGACTAAGAACCTCGCTGGTGCTTTTCTTTGAAAAAGCTGTGAAGATCAACTCCTTGAAATTATTTCAAATTGCATAAAAGAGCATATAGAATCAGGAAAACTGAGTCTGGGTATAGTTAATGACATCTAAAACAAGCCAAGTGGCTCTCTCTTGAACAGAATGTACGTTTCCTCTTCATGTTCTATTGGAACTGGTCATTTCTCATTTTATTTTCCATGCGGCTTCCTTCGGTCCTGTGATTGATGTGATCCACGGGGCTACATGGGCTTCGCTGAGTCGATCCTACATGCTTCACAGGCACCGCAGGACACCTTTTCTTGGCGATACCTGTCACCAAGGCAAACATCTCATTAAAAACATATTCAAAGTGGTTTGGCAGCTTTATTCTATAGGGGCTGCATCCTAGACAGCTCTATATAGCCATTTTTGATTAACAAATAGAGAATTTACTAAATTTGTTTGGCTCTTCAGGGTTGAAAACGAACAGCAGGATTTAGGTTGTTTTTTTGTTTTTGTTTTTGTTTGTTTTTTCCCTGACCCTCTTAGCCTTTGGGACAGGCTTTTACCAGTAGAAGACAAGATCTGCTACCTTCCATTCCTGAGTGTTGGTTAATTCTGAACTTCCACTCAGGGTATGTCAGATTGGCCAGTTCCATTCTAGATAAAGGACATAGAACAGGCCGGGCGCGGTGGCTCACGCCTGTAATCCTAGCTCTCTGGGAGGCCGAGGTGGGCGGATCGTTCTGAGCTCGGGAGTTCGAGACCAGCCTGAGCAAGAGCGAGACCTCATCTCTACCAAAAATAGAAAGAAA
>CAUYSK010066712.1:0-13394 GCA_963575035.1 Avahi laniger
CAATTAATTTCTTTCTATTTTTGGTAGAGATGGGGTCTCGCTCTTGCTCAGGCTGGTCTCGAACTCCTGAGCTCAGAACGATCCACCCACCTCGGCCTCCCAGAGTGCTAGGATTACAGGCGTGAGCCACCGCGCCCGGCCTCCTTTATAGTATCTTATAGTCAAGCTTAATTAAAAGTAGTAGGAAAACAAAGTCTTTGTTTCTGGGAGCCTGAAAGTCAAAGTGTACTTGATTTATTTTACTTTGTGGCAATTATATATCAAACTTTATGCTAAAAATGTATAGTAGTTTACAACTTTATGTATCCTATGAATGTAAAAATAGCAGGCAACACTTCCAGTTTGCGTTAACTATGTCAGTGAAATCAGACACCATGGAACTTTACACCTGAATTTTGTGTTTTTATTCTTTAGAGATCCTGGTCTCTACTTGCCTCTGAAGAATTTGGTTTTTCTAAGCTAGTTTTATACAATCTAGCCTCAGTTTGTGAGATTCAGAAACTGCTAATGGACTGTGTCCTCGAGGTGGGACATCTAGAGGTCTCCATCACCCAGCATCCTCCTATCCCCTTAAGGCAAGGTAAATGGGAGTGGTTCCCTGGCACCAGGGGCACTTGTTTTGCAGGATTAAGTTTTAGCTCTTTTGCATCTTGTAATTCAAAGAATGACTAATGAAATACTGTGTCTACGTAGTCTCCAATTTTTTTGGTGACCTGGTATATATGTATGTGTATATATGTATATATGAACACACTCAAGCCTTTCAACTGGGTTATCTTAATTAGCAGACATACATGTCTTATCTTTTTATTTGCTTAATGAGAAATAGAAATTAGCAATCCTCCTGTCTCAGCCTCCTGAGTAGCCAGGACTACAGGCGCTCACCACGACACCAACTAATTTTTTGATTTATGGTAAGAGACGAGGTCTCACTCTTGCTAAAGCTGGTCTTGAACTCCTGGGCTCAAGTGATCTTCCTGCCTTGGCCTTCCAGAGTGCTAGGATTACATGTGTGAGCCACTGCACCTGGCCTGTTTTGTTTCTTAAATGTCATCCTTAAAGTGTTTTTTGTCAGCTCTGATGAAGTCTGGTGGCATTTTATTATTTAAAGTTAAATTTTAGTAGATATTAGACTCACGTAGATTTTAGCATGTTTTTATATTAATACTTGGAGAAAACCTGGACTGCAAATAAAAATAGTATTACAAAACAATGGTTGCTTTCTGAATCTAAGGGCTGTTTGTGGGGAAGTTAATAATCATATTCTCTCTACACAATATCACTTGTGGCCTTAGCAGTTTAAGAAGTACTAATGCTTGGCTCTGCTGCTTCAGATTAGGAAAGTAAACTCTGGTAACTTTGTTTTTATTGTTATTGATAGAAAAAAATGGAGGCAAAGGTTGAAAGACTGGTTTTCATCTGTGACTTATAACATCAGTTTTACTAGTTGTCACATTTGCTATGTGAAAAATAAAAACATAGCCTGATAATGTCTTAGCTAATCCTATTTATGAATATAAGATTCTTAAAAAAATAAAAATGATTTGGTAGGTTTTATTTATTTTTTGTTTATTTTATTTTTTGAGACAATCTCACTGTTCTGGTTCCTCTTTACAACAAATTAGATGGCATTTCATCTTGTAGTCTTGTAAGTTGTTGGAATTGTATGTGCCTTGTCAATAATTTTAAAATAAGCCCTGTAAAATTGTCTGATTTAACACCATAGAATGGCAGCATGCCATTCTCTTTCAAAATTTTATGTATTACTTAGATTATATTTTGTTTTTTTAGATGGTAAACTAGGAGATGGGAGATAATTGATTAAAAGAATATGCTTGGAGTCAGGATAGGATCTGTTAGAGTTTGAAACAGTTTAAGTACTTGAGCATTTAAGTATTTTACTCTCCTTTCAGTACTCTGAGATATTTTAAATATATCTTTTGCAAGAAATTTAGTTTCCAACAATTTTATTGATATTTAAACTTTGACTATCTGTATTGGGTCAGTTTTGCCTCATGTTAACAGCAATTTTAGTTAGTCTTAAGACAGCTAAGCATACAGAAAAAACTTCAGATGCTTAATGTTTTAAAAGTTGTAATGATTTTATAGAGGAATGCTTGGGATGTAACCAACTCCGTTCATTCTGTTTTTTCTTTCTTTCTTTCTTTTTTTTTTTTTTGAGAAGGGTCTCGCTCTGTCACCCAGGGCTAGAGTACAGTAGCCTCATCATAGCTCACTGCAACCTCAAACTCCTGGGCTCAGGTGATCCTCCAACCTTGGCCTCCCGAGTTCTAGGACTACAGGTGCGCACCACCACACCCAGCTAATTTTTTCTACTCTTTGTAGAGACGGAGTCTCGGCCTGTTGCTCCGGCTGGTATTGAACTTCTGGTTTCAGTGATCTTCTCACCTTGGCCTCCCAAAGTATTAGGGATTATAGGCGTGAGCCACCTCGCTTGGCTTCTGTGTATTGTTTTTTTTTCCCCCCCTTAATGTTTGATAGATTTTTACCTCTTTTTTTTTTTTTTTAAGGCTAGTAAAGTGAAGCAGTGGGATTTACTTTTTTTTAAATGAACTTTTAATTTTAGATTTATAGAAAAGTTGCAAGGTTCGTCCACAGAGTTCCTGTACCTCACCCAGTTTCTCTTACCTCTGATATCATTTTTTATGACCATGGTGCATTTGTCAGACTGAGAAATCAACATTGGCATGTTACTATAAACTCCAGGCTCTATTCAGATTTTACCAACTTTTCCCTTAGTATTATTTTCTATTCCGTGATTCAACCCAGGATACTACGTTCAATTTAGTTGTCTTTGCCATGTCTCCTTAGTCTTTTCTGATCTATGACAGTTTCTCATTCTTTCTTTTATTTTATGTGACACCTCGACATGTTGAGGAGTTCTGCTCATATATTTTGTGGAATGTTCCTTAGTTTGGGTTTATCTGATTTTTCTTCTTTTATGATTAGACCTCATAATAGTGAAATATTAAAATTTGGCGAAACTCATTGTGAGTTTTTGGAAAGAATACCACAGAGGTGAAGTGCTCTTCTTATCACATTATGTCTTGGGGTACCTGATACCCACATCATCACTGGTGATCTTAACCTTGATCCACTGAGCTAAAGCTGTGGTTGCCAGGTTTCTGCATTGTAAAGTTATTGTTTTTTCCCTTTTTGTACTCTGTATTTTGCAAGCTAGTCACTAAGTCTAGCCCACATTCAAGGGGGTTCAGGGGAAATCGATTCCACCTCCTAGAGGGAGTAATTGTTTTTGACTTTTTTTTTTTTTTTTTGAGACAGTCTCACTCTGTTACCCTGACTAGAGTGCCCTGGAGTCAGCCTAGCTCCCAGCAACCTCAAACTCCTGGGCTCAAGCAATCCTTCTGCCTCAGACTCCTGCATAGCTGGGATTACAGGCATGCGCCACCATGCCTGGCTAATTTTTTTCTATATATTTTTAGTTGTCCAATTAATTTCTTTCTAATTTTAGTAGAGACGAGGTCTCGCTCTTGCTCAGGCTGATTTCGAACTCCTGAGCTCAAACAATCCGCCTGCCTCAGCCTCCCAGAGTGCTAGGATTACAGGCGTGAGCCACCGCGCCCGGCCTGTTTTTGACTTTTGAGTATAACATATTAGTGCTTTAATCTTAGTTATTAGTGGCTTTTATACAGGTAAGACATTTGATTTTGTTTTTTGTTTTTTTTTTTTTTTTGAGACAGAGTCTGGCTCTGTTGCCTGGGCTAGAGTGCTGTGGCGTCAGCCTAGCTCACAGCAACCTCAAACTCGTGGACTCAAGTGATCCTTCTGCCTCTGCCTCCCAGGTAGCTGGGACTACAGACATGCGCTACCATGCCTGGCTGATTTTTATATATATATATTTTTGGTTGTCCAGATCATTTCTTTCTATTTTTTAGTAGAGACGGAGTCTCACTCAGACTGGTCTCAAATTCCTGACCTTAAGCAATCCACCCGCCTCGGCCTCCCAGAGTGCTAGGATTACAGGCATGAGCCACTGCTCCCGGCCTAGACATTTGATTTTGAATGAAGTGTAAATTGGTACTGCTTTTTTGGAAACAAGATGGGATGTAAATAAATGAGGATGTGATCTAAGAGCACAGATTTGATGGATTTGTTTATTTAGCAATTTATATGAAAAATTTAATTTTTCATATTTGGCTGGTTTTATCTACATAATTGTGAAAATGAAGGCAAACTTAGGGTGAGTTGCAAACGTATTAGTTAAGAGCCTCATAACTCAAGAAATTTTATAATCTAAAAGAGTTTGAGACCAGGGAGAGACCTGTGGTTGGTTTAGTGATAAAATACTATTACATTCTGCATATCTTCTTGTTATTAACTAGTTATATTACCAGTAAGAGAGAAGAATATGTTTTAATCAATTGCTAATTCTAATAAAGGCTCATTGCTTTGGCCCATAGAAGCATTTTATTCTCTTAAAAACGTGTATTTTCTACCATTTTGATATCTTTTCCTTTTTAGCAGTTCTATTTGTAGTTTCAGTGAAAATCTTGATATCAATTGTAGCTGACATTTTTAACTAAAAATTCGGTTATGGAAAGATTGACTAAGTAGAACTTCACTGTTTCTTGACTTCAGAATTTTCTAAGCAATTGAAATTACTCCTTTACATGAGTAAACTTTGACAGTGTTTGCTGTGTTTTTATTTTGGCTCAATTTTTTTTGCCATTTTCTACTTTCATCCTAGGAAAAGCACTAACTGATTTTCATATGATTAAAGTCTTAAAGTGTATACATTGTTTTCTCTGAGCAGAGTATAGTTGAGACTGTAAATAACAGAAAAGTAACAGGTATTAAAATTTGGCCTAACACATTTGGTTTCTGGGCTAAAAAGTTAAACCAAAGTATTTATCTCTCAGGAGCTTCCTTGAAAATAGTGGGGGAAAAAAGGCAGAAATTGAATATTAATGGCAAGTATTTCATTACATATAAATGCAGTGGTAATAAATTCTCTAATTTGCAACTGTAGGTGACAATTCAGAATTTATGTATCAGTTCATGAGGACACCTGGGTTTTTGTGTAGTATATAAGTCAAAAGTATTTGTAACCAGCTGATTATTGGTTTAATAACCTTGGCAGTGTATTTTTAAACCTTTAGCCTTAAGTAATACCAGCACCTGTGTGTTATGTAGGTACTAAGCGTCAACAGTGTGGCACTTAAGGCCATCTTACTGGCTTGATAACTCCAGGGAGGCATTCAGCTGGTTCTTTTGTGCCTCTGTTCCCTTTGTTCACCTGAGATTTGAGTGCCCTGGTGGGCTGCTTTTAGTGAACTGAGCCAGTACTCCTTAAAGAAGTAGTAACTTTTAAAATATAAAAGTATTTTTATATATAAAAATACAATTTTATAGCATCAAAAGATATTTTTATCTGTAGTATAAAAAAGTGGGTATTAAAAATGTTTTACATAAAAGTATCTAACTTTCCCAGATCTACCTTTGTAATTTTTTCAAAAAAATTTCTTAGCAGGTACTTAAATCTTGTACTCCTGGCCCATTCTATCCTTAACTCCGCCTTTTTTTTTTTTTTTTTTGGAGACAAGGTCTGGGCTTTGTCAACTGGGCTAGAGTACAGTGGTGTCATCATAGCTCACTGCAACCTCAAAAAACACAGAAACGATCCTCGCCTCAGCCTCCCAAATAGCTGGGACTACAGGTTCGTGCCACCACGCCTGGCTAATTTTTCTATTTTTTGTAGAGATGAGGAACTCGCTCTTGCTCAGGCTGGTCTCGAACTCCTGACTTCAAGGGATCCTCCTGCCTTGGCCTCCCAAAGTGCTAGGATTACAGGCGTGAGCTGCCTCTCCTGGCCCTTTTCTTAACTCCACCTTTCTTTTCGTATCCCCTCATTGTGGTTTCAATGAAAATCTTTTTGTGTGTGTATTTTTTAGAGACCATGCCTCTGTCTTTCTCTGTCACTCTGGCTGGAGTACAGTGGCTATTCATAGACATGATCATAGCTCACCGTAGCCTTGAGCTTCTGGGCTTAAGCCTTCCTCCTGCCTCAACCCCTTAGCTTGGGTTACAGAGGTGTGCCACTATACTTGACTCATTTTAAAAAATTTTTCATAGAGAAAGGGGGTCTTGCTGTGTTGCCCAGGCTGGTCTTGACCTCCTGGCCTCAAGTGATCATCCTGTCTCAGCCTCCAAAAGTGCTGGGATTATAGGTGTGAGCCACTGCACTGACTCAATGAAAATCTTGATATAAGTTGTAGTTTTAACCAGAAATTCAGTTATTATGGGAAGATAAAGTAGAACTTTTTCTTCAGAATTTTCTAAGTAATTGAAATTACTCCTTTAAAAGAGAGAACTGCACTTTGAAAGTTTTTTTGGTGTAGGTATTTTTATTTTGGCTGATGTTTTTGCTATTCTATACTGTGCTACTTTTCATTCCAACATATTTCACATTTGTTCTTGTAGTATCCTTGCTTTGGGATGCTATGGCCCACTTTTTGTGAATTAAAAATCTGGGTCACCCACATAGGTCAGTTGAATGTGCTAAGATCATAGAGTAAGTTTTTGTAGTGATGGATCTGGAACCAACTAGGATTTTTTGTGCTTTCATCCCTTGTAGCTTTGCATATGTAGTGGGTGCTCGGGAACTGCCTGTTCAATGAATTAGGATAAATAATATACTGCTTGTTTTTCACCAATCCTTAGGTCATATTCTATGTGATGAAATGGGAAGCACCTTTGCTGCATACTGCAAGTATGGTGGTGGTTTCCCAGAAACCACTTGTGTGATTTTGAGTTGCCATCTGAACTTTGCTGCTTTTTCATGGAAATGCCACTTGTACTTGAAAGTATGACTGACTGACAAACTGTGGTTATTCAGACTTGGGTGTTTGGCCGACATTTTCTCAAAAATGAAAAACGTGAGCTTGTCACTTCAAGGAAAACTGACAGTTTATGTTGCCAGTGATAAAATTTGAGCTTTAAAGCAAAAATTAGAATTTTAGAGAACTTGTATCAGCCACCATGTGCTTGACAGTTTTCTGATACTTACAAACACTTTTGACATGATTTTTTGATGTTGTGTAATGAAATGTGTCAACATTTGGAAGATCTGTAAAAGTCAGTGAACCAATTTATTCCAAATGGCCAATACATGATAGAAAGTCATGCTGGGTAAAAGACACACTCAAATGCAGGGTAGATCAGTGGATTTTAATGTAGGGGTAGAAAAGTTCATTGGTACTTTCAGATTCCACGTTGCAGTTAGCCTTTAAGGGAACTACCGCTTGTCAAGTTTTGTTGTAATATCAATGAAGAATGTCCAGAATTATCTGAAAAGTCTATTAAAGTACTCCTCTCTTTTCTAAGTTTAAAACATAGTCTACCAGATTGAATACAAAAGCACACATGAGAATCCAGCTTAAGCCATACATTAAAGAGATTTGTACAGCCTGGGCAATATAGTAAGATCCTGTCTCTACCAAAAATTTTAAAAATTAGCCAGGAGTGGTGGTAGTACAGCTGTGGAGCTAGCTACTCGAGAGGCTGAGGAAGGAGGATTGCCCATGAGTTTAAGGTTATGGTGAGCTATGATCATGCCACTGCACTCTAGCCTGGGCAACAGAGTGAGACCCTGTCTCTTTTTTTTTTTTTTTTTTTTTTTGAAAAAGAGTCTCACTCTGTTGCCCTGGCTAGAGTGAGTGCCGTGGCATCAGCCTAGCTCACAGCAACCTCAAACTCCTGGGCTCAAGTGATCCTCCTGCCTCAGCCTCCTGAGTAGCTGGGACTAAGGCATGCGCCACCATGCCCGGCTAATTTTTTCTATATATATATATATTTTTAGTTGTCCATATCATTTCTTTCTATTTTTTAGTAGAGACGGGGGTCTCATTCTTGTTCAGGCTGGTCTCGAACTCCCGACCTTAAGCGATCCACCCGCCTCAGCCTCTCAGAATGCTAGGATTACAGACCTGAGCCACCGCGCCCAGCCAAGACCCTATCTCTTAAAAAAGATTTGCAAAATCATTAAAAATGCCTTGCTTACTAAATTGTTTGTTTTGGAGATTGCAGTTATTTTCCATAAAAATTGTTAACATGCTTAAGATTTATGTTTATATGAATTAATATTTTTATTTTCTAAAATGGTAAATATTGGTAGATATAACCCACATTAAAAAAACTCTTTTGAGCTGACTCACACCTGTAATCCTAGCACTCTGAGAGGCCGAGGTGGGTGGATCATTTGAGCTCAGGAGTTCGAGACCAGCCTGAGCAAGAGTGAGACCCCGTCTCTACTAAAAATAGAAAGAAGTTAGATGGACAACTAAAAATATATAGAAAAAATTAGCCGGGTATGGTGGCGCATGCCTGTAGTCCCAGCTACTCGGGAGGCTGAGGCAGGAGGATCACTTGAGCCTAGGAGTTTGAGGTTGCTGTGAGCTAGGCTGACGCCACAGCACTCTACTCAGGGCAGTAGAGTGAGACTCTGTCTCAAAAAAAACAAAACAAAACAAAAAAAAACTCTTTGAGATCCTCAGTTTCTTTGAAGTGTGTAAAGGATGCCAAGACCAAAAAGTTTGAGAGCCACTACTCTAACAAATACATGGTGGAAGAAAAGTAGTCACATTTTGATAAAGTCTAGGACATGCTTTAACTGTACCTAGCATAATAATGTCTGTTATATTAGTAGATTCCCCAATAAAATACTTGAATCAGATTGAATTGAATTATACGGTGAGCCATGTAAATACAACTTTAACCAAGAAGGAAGAAGGCATATTGTTGTGTGAAGATGGCAAATGTTTTTTTGTTTCTGTTTTTGTTTTTTTTAAAAGACACGGTCTTTGTTGCCAAGGCATGAGGGCAGTGGCACGATCATAGCTCGCTGCAACCTAAACCTACAGGCGCATGCCATTCACGCCTGGCTAATTTTTCTGTTTTTTTGTAGAGACGAGGTCTTGCTGTGTTGGTCAGGCTGGTCTTAAATTCCTGACCTCAACTGCCGGCCTCCCAAAGCGCTAGGATTCCAGGCATGAGCCACCACACCTGGCGCTGGCAAATGTTTTTCATGTTAGTAAACTGTCAGATCTACGTCATAATTTATAGATTCAAAGACATTTTTTCCCGCATCTTAACTCTTCGAGATTGAGATGTCTTAAAATTGGTGGTGAGTCAGTCTAATTGGCAGCTTTTTTCTTTGTTAATGTGTCATAAAATTAATGGTGTGTCGTAGACGTGATGAAATATGTTAGTGTCTCTTCTTGTGTAGAGAGAAGGAAACACTGGATAGCAGCTCAGTTCTTGAGCTACAAGATATGCTGCCTTAAATGTTTGTTTGTTTTTTTTTTGTTTTTTTTTTTTTTGAGACAGAGTTTTGCTCTGTTGCCTGGGCTAGAGTGCCGTGGCGTCAGCCTAGCTCACAGCAACCTCAAACTCCTGGGCTCAAGTGATCCTCCTGCCTCCGCCTCCCCAGTAGCTGGGACTACAGACATGTGCCACCGTGCCTGGCTAATTTTTTCTATATATTTTTAGTTGTCCAGATAATTTCTTTCTATTTTTTAGTAGAGACAGAGTCTCGCTCTTGCTCAGGCTAGTCTTGAACTCCTGAGCTCAAACAATCCGCCCGCCTTGGCCTCCCAAAGTGCTAGGATTACAGGCGTGAACCACCGCGCCCGGCCCCATAAATTGTTCTTGATTACAGTCACCCTGCAAGTGCTATAGAACACTAAAACTTATTCTTCTTCTCTAGCTGTAATTTTGTATTTGTTAACCTCTGGCTATCTTCCTCCCTCTACCCTCTACTGTAGTAATCATTCTTCTACTCTCTACTTCTATGAGATTGACTTTTTTAGCTCCCACATGAGCTATTTGTCTTTCTGTGCCTGGCTTATTTCACTTAACATAATGTCCTCCAAACTCATCCATGTTGCTGCAAATGACAGGATTTCATTTTTTTAGTGGCTGAATGGTATTCCATTGTGTGTATATATATCACATTTTCTTTATCCATTCATCTCCTGCCATCATTACTTTTTTCTCTCTCAAATGGGTTTACGTATGTGTGAGACAGTCTCTGTTGCTCAGGCTAGAGTGCCATGGCGTCAGCCTAGCTCATAGCAACCTCAAACTCCTGGGCTCGGTGAGCTTTTTGCCTCAGCTTCCCTAATAGCTGGGACTATGGGCATGTGCCACCATGCTCCACTAATTTTTCTATATTTTTAGTAGAGATGGGGTCTTGCTCTTGCTCAGGATGGTCTCAAATTCCTGAGCTCAAGCAATCCTCCTGCCTCAGCCTCCCAGAGTGTTACAGGTGTGAGCCACTGCACCTGGCTTTGAATGGGTCTATTTAAAGATAAGTTACGGAATCCTGTTATTAACATTGTGCCTGTGTTTTATCATATAAAAAAGAATAGGACCGTGATATGGAATTATAAAGATACTATATGAATAAATAACATTGGCATCCTTGAAAGTGAGTTTAAAAAAGGGAATAGGGCCTTGGTAAAATACACAGTCGAATCTCTTAGAGAAGGCTTCTTAAAGGATGCTGAATGTCATCGAGACAGGAGGTAAATAAGCAAGAGGGCACCCACAAGTGGGAGGTGGTCAGTGGCTTAACTTGATTAAAGAATCAGAGGTTGTAAAAGAGTCACTGTTAAGTATGTGTGTACTAGAATGCGGTGTGTGTGGCCAAGATTGTATGGGTTGCTGTGAGGTGAACATGCTTAGCTTTTAACTTTTGATGATCTGACACTCTGGAACCAGCAGGGCCACACCTGATACGTATTTGGGAATGTTACCATGTAGGCCTACCTTTCAAAAAATGTCCCATGCCTTGAATTTTGTTCATGAAATTTTACCTTTATCCGGTGTCTTCTAGGTTCTGCTTTGCTGGGGGACTGAACTTACATGATAAAATTATCTTCTCTTCAGCATGAAAGAGAAGGAAAAAAGTTAACTTGCATCTTTTCACTTATAGTTTAGTTAGTGTCTTCAAACTTTAATACAGAGGACCTAATTTGGGAATTTGGTCATTATTGGAGATTGGTAGAGGACAGGCAGGCAGTGTGTTGACAGGAAAGAAGACTGCCTGGAAGACCATTCAAGGTTCTTGCCCTTGACTTTGTACTCGGTGGCTAGGAGACCTTGGGGCTTGGGTGTCTGTCCTTATCTATCAAGAAGTTGGCTTAAATGATTTTAAGTCTTTCCAACTTAAATATTCTGATTTGTCTGTAGAGATTTTGCATATAACTCTTAGTGTGTGTGTGTGTGTGTGTGTTTGTGTATGTGTAAATGTAAAAAACCTTTATAGCCATGTATATACCTGGTATTCTAGGAAACAGAGAAGTGAAAATTAGCATTATGACATAAATTTAAAATCTCATTTTGAATCTTATTCTCTTTGCAGATAAATATGAGCAGTAAAAATAAGTTCTGCAGTTGATAACTTTCTTGGTATCAAGTTTTACTAGGGCTTTTTAGAAATCTGAAGTAGAGGCCGGGCGCGGTGGCTCACGCCTGTAATCCTAGCACTCTGGGAGGCCGAGGTGGGCGGATCGTTCTGAGCTCAGGAGTTAGAGACCGGCCTGAGCAAGAGCGAGACCCCATCTCTACCAAAAATAGAAAGAAATTAATTGGACAGCTAAAAATATATATAGAAAAAAATTAGCCGGGCATGGTGGCTCATGCTTGTAGTCCCAGCTACTTGCGAGGCTGAGACAGTAGGATTGCCTGAGCCCAGGAGTTTGAGGTTGCTGTGAGCTAGGCTTATGCCACGGCACTGACCCCAGGCAAGAGAGTGATACTCTGTCAAAAAAAAAAAAAAAAAAAAAAAAAAAGAAATCTGAAGTAGAAAACCCTTAACATCATCTCTTCCTCTTTCTCACTCTCATTTTTTTTTTTGTTGTTGAGACAGGGTCTCACTCTGTTGCCCAGACTGGAGTGTAGTGGCAGGATTACAGCTCACTGTAGCCTTGAACTCCTGGGCTCAAGCTATCCTCCCACCTCAGCCTCCTGAGTAACTGGAACTACAGGTGCGCACCAACACACCCAGTTAATTTTTTTCTTACTTTTTGTAGAGACAGGGTCTTGCTACATGGCCCAGACTGGTTTTGAACTCCTGGCCTCAAGCAATCTTCCCACCTTGGCCTCCCAAACTTCTGGGATGACAGACATGAGCCACTGTGCCTGGCCTGGGTTCCTTGGTTTTAAGTGGGACAACAGATGGTCTTCACAGGTGTATTTTATCGCCATATACAAACAGGTACTGCTTTGTTTAGAGTGGTAATTTTAAGAATTAGTTATTTTTGGATAGTGTCTTTCATGAGGATATCAGGTTTTTTGCACCCCTCCCCCTTATTTTCAGTCTTTGTCTTTTATTCTTGCTGCATCATAGCAAGTATGAATACAGTTGAAAGCATTTCCTTTAGAAAGCTGGAGTGCCTCTTGTTAATCAACAGCATGTGTGGTGTGTATATACATAAATGATGATATGGAAGATCTCTGGGCTCCTTGCTGCTTTTGCCATTCCTGAACTGCCAGTCCTTTTTAATAGGAGCTTTTGTCTTGCTTTAAGACATGAAAGTTGAGGCCTGCCAACACCTAATTTAATAGAAACAGTTTTAGGAGACCAAATTGGAGAGAGTTGTTGTATTTTTAAATTCTCTGTGCTTCAAAAGAATAAATGTGAGACATATAGCATGGAATAGTAAGCACTTGTGGGTATGTGCGTTTTAGCTCGGTGAGAAGTCTCACACTGGAGTTAATTTTAAGAAACGTATTCAAAGGTATGTTCATTGAGATGCAGGGGCAACACTGAGCATTGCTTGGATGCTAATTTTAATTTAGGAGAATCCTATGTAGGCAGATTAACTTTATCAACCTTACTGTTCAAAGTTTTAATTGTCTTTCTAGCTACTTGATATTTAAATTATATACTTTCCTCCATGTTATCTCTAAATTAAAGGCTTTATGGTTTAGGATTTAATCCAGGGAGAACTTTTACTGAGCAAACCGTGTTTGGGATTAAAAGAACTAGACGGAAATGTGTGTTGCCCAGCATCCCTGCCTGTGCCCTTCTCAGAAAACCGTGGTGTGTTGGTTCTCTCAGCCTCAAGGTCTCCTGTTACCCACCCAGAGGCCAGTTGGGGGAGTTAGGGATGTGCAGTTATGTCCTCAGGGTAGGGGCTGGGACTGTTTTACTTACTTTTCTTTTTTTTTTTTTTTTGAGACAGGGTCTCCCGTTGTTGCCCTGGCTAGAGTGAGTGCCGTGGCGTCAGCCTAGCTCACAGCAACCTCAAACTCCTGGGTTCAAGCGATCCTACTGCCTCAGCCTCCCAAGTAGCTGGGACTACAGGCATGCGCCACCAAGCCCGGCTAATTTTTTCTATATATTTTTA
>CAUYSK010066713.1:0-24204 GCA_963575035.1 Avahi laniger
TATACATATTCTATCTAATATCCCCATGTTTGACTACAGATACATTGATGTGTCTGGAGAAGCACTGTGCACCATTAACCAAACACATTGACATATTTGTAGCAAAACATGGGATAGATAAAATGTGATAAATAGGCTGGGTGCAGTGGCCCTAGCGCTCTAGGAGGCCAAGATGGGAGGATTGCTTAAGGCTAGGAGTTTGAGACAAGCCTGAGCAAGAATGAGACCCCGTCTCTACAAAAAAAAAAAAAATTAGCCAGGTGTGGTGGCGCATGCCTGTAGTCCCGGCTACTCAGGAGGCTGAGGCAGGAGGATTGCTTGAGCCCAGGAGTCTGAGGTTGCTGTGAGCTATGATGACACCACTGCATTCTAGCCAGGGTGACAGAGTTAGACACTGTCTCTCTCACACACAGATGCACACACAAAAAGTGATAAATAATAACTGTAACTACCCCTACATAAGTTCCAGTCAGATTTTGCTGCCAAGTTAGTTTTAGTGCAACCTTATAAAAAGGAAAACAAAAAACAACTTTCATTTTTCAGAGCTTTATGGACTTTAGAACTGCAGAGATGATTATGGGCCTGTATGAGGAGGGCTGGCCTTTGTCAGTCCAGACAGGGGACAAAAGACAAAGAAAATAAAACTTTTCTTCATTTCCCCTTTCCCAAAATAACGAAACCCCCTAACCATACATCTACATAACCAAAGGGACACTTCAGTGGTCCCTCCCAAGAGACTTGACATCTCTACTGCTAGGATGAGGCGATGAGGAGTGATGAGAAACTTGTAAACCATTTTTCTTGTTAAAAAAATAATAATAAAGTTCTATGACCTCTGGCTGCCCACTACAGTAGCAGCCCGCAGTAGCAGATTCAAGCTCCTCACTGCCTATTCGCTTAGCTGAAATGCCTGAGGTTTCTGTAACACATAATCTCTGCACCTGCTGAATATGCGCAGCAACGCTCATGTACATGGCTTTAATTTGTAGGTATTTAACTAGACACACAGCAATGAACAAAGTGATTTCCCGTACTCCTTTCCCTGACGACTATTTTCATCCCCTGGCATGACACTTCCTGTGAGTTGGCCCTACAGCCAGATTAGTAACAGAGCTAGGGAATTTTCACGGGGTGGTAGTGGATGGCAGGGCAGCACGGACAGGCTGGATGAAATGTTAGTTTCATATTTTTCAGTGAGTCAGAAAAAAAATCATGCAAACTGCTCTAATCCTTCCCTCCCTTTTGTTTTATAAAGTCTTTATCCAAAGCTCAGTTTTGGATTAGACCCTTGTTGACTATGTCTGCTTAAGTCCTAGATAAAGGCTTATTTATTTGACCTATGTATCCATAATTGCTCTAACTGCTCGTTTTAATTTTCCTATTGTGTAGACTGTGTTAGGAAGCTTGGCAGGAAGCATACTATGGAAATGTGGAATTGAACAGTTTAACGTGTGGGATTTGGGAAGATCAGCAGATGCCAGGGCTTAGCAGGCTCCCAGCTTGTCCAAGACTAATCCTGAGGATTTTCATTCTTGTAGGCATCATGCCTCTTAAGTCTGAGGGCTTGAGTCCCACCCAAACCCAGTCCACAAAGCCATCTCTCTATTCTTAAAAGACCAGGGTAGTGGCTGACACTTGGAGGCTCTCCTATTCCTTCTGAGGAAGTGAGGTAATTGGGTTCCAAAATGGTCCTGGTAAAAGCTGTCATATAATGTTTCCTCTGGACATGAGTGTGGACTCCAGGTTGGCTTCTAGACCTGAGGGGCTGCCCATGCAGCATCCATCTCCCCTGCAGTGGATGGAGTGTTGTGCCACCCACATCTCCCCTCCAAGCCTGGAACACTCATTCTCCCATCTACTGGGAGGGGTGATGGCAGCAACTGTCAGCTGAGTCCCTCTCTGAGGCTTGTCTTCTGCTGAAGAGAGCCACGTTGCCTAAAATTATGCTCACACTGACCGAGAGCAGCCCATATCTAATGACTGGCTAACACAGGATTAAAAATGCCTAGTCCTCTCGCCTCAATTTGGAACAACTTAGTCACCCCAGTACCAGAGGTCCCTGAAAGATCAGCTAAGGCCTTTACTGTGACTGCACTGCAGCTCAACGTCTTTCTTTGACCATTCCTGCTTACTTCACTTCCCGTCAGGTGCTGATGCTGTACTCCCCAATTAACTTCCTGCACGCGAACCTCTGCGTCAGAGCTGGGAAAGCCTACCTGCAATGCCCCCTTCCTCCTGGCTGGCAGAGCCCTGGGTTTGGGGGCCCACATCCTCTTTACCTGAAGACTCAGGAGTAAGCCCGAATTGGTCTAAGCTATTCAGGGTGGTGCCACTTTCACCACCAGTGATTGGCTTAGGAAGCATCATGTGACTGTCTCCCAGCCAGTGAGCTGGGAAGGGAACTCTCAGAGGGAACTGTAGGAAAGATTTCATGGGTCACAAAAAAAGACAAGGGAAGAAACAGTTGGATGTTGAATGAGATGCCTGAAATAGCTGTAGACAGGAACAGATGTATGTGGGAAGAAGATGGTACCAAGAGAACAGCAGAGAATTCAAACGGAAGCAGAGCCACAACGTGCTGGGCTGGAACCTACCTCGCCCTGTGATCACTTTGTCATCTGGGATAAAAATCCCCTTTGACAGCACAGAGGGATTTGTCACACAAGTATTTAATGATGAAGTTGCATCTACAGCTTGCAAGTTTTTTTCCAGTTTCAGCTGCCCATTCCATTTTCCCACCCTTTGCTTTTATAGTTCATTGTCAGGATTCTTTCTTCTTGAAGGTTTCTCGGTAAACCAAATTCTCCTTTCTCTTGATCATTAACATGTCTTTGGTTGATCAACAAAACTCTGCTTCCTTTTTCTACAGCATCATGGGCATGCAGCCTACAGAGCCAATGCTACGCAATAATGTGTATGTGCTGCTGAGGGTGGACAGATGCTGACCCTGAAAACCATGTCCTGGGATGACTGTAGATGAGGAAAGAAGGACGTGGTGATGAAAAGGCTTTCAAAATGTAGAGGAACAGGGCTTGAACCTAGATGGTTAGCCCAGACTACGATATTAATTTTTAGAAAAATGCATCCCTTCCTATCTGTAGATTATTTTGAAATGTCAGTTCACAACTGCCATAAAGCTTGGCACTGGGGAAAATGCCTAACACAATAGTGGGATTGATGGATGGGTGGAGAACCCCCTTCTTGCCCATATTCCCCTCTGCCTAAAGACTGCTTTCTTTTTTTTTTAGTGGAAGTATAATTTATAAACAATAAAATGTACATATGCCAAGAAGTTAATTAAAAAGATTGTTTTTCAGAAAAAACCCACAAATCTGAAGTATACAGTATAAAGAGTTGTGACAATGGCATGCTACCATGTAACCACCATTCCAATCAAGAGATAGAATACGTCTCTTATCCCAGAAAATTCCCTTCTGCCTCTTTGCAGTTAATTCTCTCTTTATCCCAGAGACAACTAGTGTTCTGATTTCTCCCACCATAGATTAGTTTTTGCCTGTTCTTGAATTCCATATGTACTTTTTGCATATGACTTCTTTCACACAACATAATATGTTAAGATTCATCCATGCTGTTGTGTGTATCCTGCTTCCCTCCTACGACTATTCATGGGGTCTGCTGTTCTTTGATTTCCCCAGCTGTTGACTGCCAGATTTGAGGAGGAGGCCCTATCCTCCTGGGGATGGTTTTGCTGTGAGATGAACTTGACAAGTGAGCTTCATAAGTTATTGGATCCTGAAGACCAAGCAAATGGCTCCTCCCAGGGATAGCCAATTGATTTTTCCATTCTGCATGATGATGATGATGATGATGATGTTGTCAGAACCCTTCGGAATGAGGACAGAATGGCACTTCCTCCCGTGAGAGGCACAAGACAAATGTTGAGAATGTCCAGCATTCTATACCAAGATACCATCTGTACTTCATCTTGGTGAGGACTTAGTCCCAAGACCATGGCCAAGGAGGGAAACAAACACTTATTAAGCACCAAGTGTTTGTAGGCACTTGGTCAAATGACCTCATTTCCTCTTCCCAGGAACTCTTTGAGATAGGTGTTACTTCCTTCATGAGGACCACACTTGGCTTCTTCCCAAAGTGGAAATTGAACCTGGATTTGGAGACTTCGCTACCACAATTTTTCACTAGCAGCAGCTAAGGCCTGTGTCCATCTGAGGTGGTGCATGCATATCTCCGGGTGATGGTTAGACCTCACAATTATATCCACAACTGGATGGCTGCAAAGCTCGATAGAACTTGGAGTCAGACATACTTCCTTTCTCAAAAAGAGTCTACTAGAGTTGACAGATCAATCTTCATTTTCCAGAAATGTTCTCTTTCTCTTTAGCCAAGCAGCTCTGACCTTTGGTAAAGGTCAGCAGATCTCTGTTATGCCCGTTGGACGTCACTGTTTTGTAACAGTTGTGTTTACAATTGAGATGGTTTCCAGGCCCTGGGAAGCATTACAAAGGATGATGGCAGCAAAAAGGCATTAAGTTCTCTAATAGGCTTATGCCCTGGTAATCATATTAACGGCACTATCTCATGCTTTGATGCTGCAATTATGGGCCTTTCCTCTTGAATATAATTTTTCAGTTTGATGATAATTAACAGTATGATTTTGCATTTCTCCTTAATGAGAGTTCCATTCCCCAAACAATATGATGATCCTAATAGAGACAGCTGTTCAAGCCCCTTCAAACTGCTGATCTTAGGTACCACCACAATGTCATATACAAGCTGGACTTTGCTAACCTGGGAATTGTGAGTTCTTCCAGCATCAGGATTCTGTGGAAATGGATCAAGCCCCCTGAGAATAATGACACTTGTTTCTAGTATCTGCATCTGATAATGAGGCTTTATGTTTTTCTGCTGTTGCAAAGTCACAGTAACCTTGGGAGCAAAGGGTCTGCTTTAGGAGCCAGGCGAGTTTTAGCCTGTGACCTAAAATTATCCACCACCATTCAAGATGTTGATATCAAGTGTTTGGCTTCCAGAAAGCTGCTTTTGGGCCCTTCTTTTCCTCATTTGCCAGTTCCAAGGGATTGGACTAGAATTCTAAGAATTCCTATTCCAAGCTTCCACACTTTCCATCAATAATTAATATTTTAGCCACTGACAGAAGTGGTTAGTGTTTTCATCGTGCCACCTGGGACTGATTAACAGACTAAGAAAACACTGCTGTCCTTCCGTAACAGCCTAAGTTCCTAGTATAAATGAGGTTTGGGGATTTCTGCTGCTGTTGCTATCTGTGTGTGCCTGGCCCTTGGGCACACTGGGACCTTTTCTAGGCCTGTGGTGAAAGAAGGAGGGAGGTAGAGGGCTGGGGCACCAACCCAGTGGCAGGACTTGCCACTGAGGAGGGAGGCCTTCATCTTGAACCACTTCTAAAGGGCTGCAGGAGTTGGTTCCAACAGAACTGAGGAGCTGGAAGCCAGCTCTGGGCTTGTAGATGCTTCAGCTCTGGGGTGGCAGCTCCGTGGCGCCTGTACCTGAATGGTGGGTTGGTGGGTGCTCCTGGCTCCTGAGGCAGAGGCAGTAAAGAAAAAAGGAGGCAGGTGTGGCCCAGGGCTTTGCCTCTGTGGGCATCCTAGGCTGACCAGGTGCAATGCGGAGAACCGTAGATCTTGAAGGCTAAGGAGGAAGGGCGTCCAGGTCTGCTGGCTCAAAAGCATGCAGTCTGGCTGGGCAAAAATATAAGGTGGGGGCTGGCACGAAAGGGGGCACAGGAAACTTGCTCAAGATCAGCCTCTTTCCTCAGCAGAAAAACGGGTGACATGGGAAACCCAAACACGAGAAGCCCAGAGCAAAGCACACAGGATTCACTGTGTCGCCCAGACAGCCTGTCCACCGTGACCGAGAGGGGTTGAGGCTAGAGGAGAGACAACAGGATGGGAAGCAGGAGTGCCAAGAGAGAAATCTATGATCTAGAAACTTTTTGTAGACCCATGCCAGACAGTCAGATCAACAGTCTTCACGGCCACAAAGGAACCGGCACATTCACAAACGTCCTCCTCACAAAGTGCTCCTGAGTGAGCAGCCTGCGTGCCTTCCACCCCACCTTCGCCAGGAAGCCTCCCAGACTTCCCCAACCCTGGCTAATTGTTCCCTTTTCTGATCTCAGAGCTCTTATTGTCTACACGTTACAATTTAGCACTTAATAAGACACAGCTGTGCATTCCTCTCTAATTGTTTTGGGTGTGTTTGTCCTGTCTCGGGGCAAGATTACAACTTCCTCTGGAGCAGGGACTCACGATCTTCTTGGGGGAGCGGTCCCAGGAGTGATGTGGGTGCATGTGGGGTTCTGAACAAGGGAAATCACTCACATTCATACAGGCCTTTGCACTCTAGAAAGTGCTTGTACTTAGTTAAGTCCTCTACTCTCACCGACGGCCCTGAGAGTTGGGTGTGTTTTAGCGTCCCCATTTTATAGACAATGAAACACACTGAAGAGGTCAACAACCTGTTTGAGGAAGAGAGAAGGTGACTGGCAGAGGTATGGTGACAACAAAGCCCACAGTGGAGAAGAGGGGAGGGGTGTGGGAGGCTTCCACATGCCTTTCCCTGGTGGAAATCTTGGGAAGGAAAGGAAAGTGAGGGGGATGTGGCCCTGGTTGCAGAGCTACTCAGTCAGGCTTCATAAAGAGACAACTGAGGCAGAGCCACTGTGCCACTCATTTGTTTTTATTGTCATTCCTTCACACGTCCTCGATCTCTCTATCATTCCACAATGCTCTGCTCTCCCTGGCACCTGACTTATCCCCTCTACTCACCAACTCTTCTCCAAATCCTTTCACATGGTCCTCTGGAACTGCAGACTTCAACAAGCAAACTGAATTGAAGGTCAGTCCATCAATCTGTGCATCTCTGTCTGTCTGTCCGGCCAGCCATCTATTCAGTCATCCATCCTTAACCTGTGCAGAATTGAATTCTCACCTTCTTTGCTTCCCTTGCAGCACAGGGAGGTGAGGCTGGGGATTCTCACCCCCGTGCCCCCAGGTGGGGTAGGTCCTCTACTGATCACCTCTCCTCCTGCTCTTGCAAACAGTCTTGCTCCTTTGAGGAGACAGCTGCCCAGCCATACTCTCTCTTCCCTTCCTGATGCTTCTCATCTTCTGATCTCCTGGTATTCCCTCTTCCTCATTCTTGGCTACATGGCCTTGGCACCGTGAGCGCAATTCCTGCCCATATCCTGGACGGTCACTGTCCACACGGATGACTCATGCAATACCCTGACTCTTAACCCTCAACCTCAGGTTCTCCAGGGACCTTCTCCTCTACCCCTCCCCCATCACATCCTGGCTTTGCCATGGCCCTAAACTTCCCCACCTCCTGAACCCCTTCCTTAAGCACCCAGATCTCTAACTGATCTCCTCTCCTTCCAGGGTGACTGAGACTTCACCCCTTTGACCTCTCTAGTCCATTTGTCAGGTCACATCTGAAATGTCAGTTCTTGGTGTGCTCATGGCAGAAGAATGACCAGACACATCAAAGTAAAGCAAGCACAAAAATGAGGTTTACTGAGGAGAGAAAGACAGGATTACAGAGCAAGATACAGGTTTACAGAGCGAGATACATACACCACAGATGACTACCAGACCCATTGTTGTAGCAAAAGAGACAGCACTTGGTAATGGAATAGGTCTTATTTTATAGTGTCCAGATAGGGACCTCTCTGTGGTTCAGACATCATCATGGAACCACTCTGATTGGACAGTTGCGAGTTACGTGACCTGAGTCTTACTATGCATGCGGATCTCCCAAAAGCCTCTCTGAAAGCCCATTTGCAGGGATGAACCGCAATGGCACCCACTTTCGTCCCTAGGAGACCCAGAATCCCTCGCTATCTACCTAACACATTAACTTCTGTCCTTTATCTCTGATCATGGATTGTATCACCTCACTCTTGCCATAGCTCTCAGTTCCTTTGGTCCTCTGCCCCAGCAAGTTTCTCACCTGAGCCAGCACCAGAGTAAGCAGCTCAAGTGTTGGAGGAAACCACACAGGAGGGTTAAAGGCACCTTAAAAGCTTACAGCCACCAATCTGAACTAGACTGCCATGCTGCCTTGCTATGTAGCTGTTCCCTGGTCATCACAACTCTCCCAAACTTCTGCAATGACTATGATAAACGTTCCCCGCACTCTTCAAATCTCTCATCTCTCCTTGCCCCATCCCTAGCCTCCTATATCCACAGAGAAAGAGGAAGTCATTAGGTGGAAAGATTCAGCTCCCTACACCAAATCTGCCTGGCTCAGTCCACCTCCAAGCTGTCCCCTGCTATTATAATAGAGGAGGTGGCCCCTGCATGACGTCAGTCTTCCTACCCATGCTCTGGTGCCATCCCCTCCCATGGGCACAGGAACCTTCGCCTTCCTCTTCTTTATGGGACCCTCCCCATCTGTGTTTAAATATACTCAAGTAATTCCATCCTAAAAAGAATAATAAAAATATACAAACTCAAATAAATCCACCGCTGACATAACATCCCTTTCTAGCTATTTTTCTTTCCAGCTGTCACAGTCGAACCTTTCAAGAGCTATCTGCACTCTGTGCCTTCATTTCTTCATCTCTCACTCCCCGATCCACTCCAATCTACCTCCCAGCGCTTCACTCCACCAGTCACTGCTGGAGTCCCTATGACACCAACGTCACTAACTCCAATGGATGTTATTCAGTCTTCATTTCACTTGGGTCTCTCAGATACAGGGTCTCACTACATTGCTTAGGCTGGCCTTGAACTCCTGGGCTCAAGTGATCCTCCCCCCTTTAGCCTCCTGAGTAGCTGGGACTACAGGCACCCACCACCACCCCCAGATTCTCTCAGCCATTTGAGTGCTACTGACCACTGCCCCCTTCTTATGGCACATTTGTTCCCTGCACTGTGACCCCACCTCCCCAGGTCCTAGTTGTCTTTCTGCCTCTCTGATTGTTCTTCTACCTCCCCAGCCCTATAGATGAGGGCTCCTCAAGGCTCAGTGCTAGGCCCTCTTCTGGTCTAACTCTGCACTCTCCTAGGAGCCCACCTCCCCCTGGAGCTGCATTACCACCACTACCCCAGCTACTCCAGCCACCCCCAGGCAGACCACCATAGCCTACAGCCAACCATCTGCTCAACATCTCCACTTAGAGAGCTCACAGGCATCTCAAACCCACCTTGGCTAAATGTGAACCTTGGGAGGGTTTTCTCAACTGTCTTCTCCCTGGGTTCCTCAACTCAGAAAATGGTACCACCCTCCCTCTGGTTAAAGAAGCAGAGCTCAGGGAGTTTCCCTTAATTCCTCTCCATCTAAGCAATTACCAAGTCTTGTTATCGAAACCTCAAGGGGCTTTCGGCCTAGATCCAGTTGCTCACTGCACAAAGATCCAATTACTGAGACGATGAGGATTGCCAAGGAAGAAAGGAATTTTAATGGTAAAGATGTCTGTTGGGAGATGGGGAGAAATAGTCTCAAATCCACCTCCCCACCAAAAGAGATCATGGGCTTTTTAAGGAGGGGCCACATGCACTGGGGTAGGTCAAGTACATTGGGGCAGCACTGGGGCAGGTCATGGGAGATGGTGATTCTTGGCATTATGAATCTCAACTCCTTTGTCATATAAAAATTCCACCATTTCTGGGAAACAACTCAAAAAGTTAAAGTAGTTAGATAAAGGAGGAGATTATAAAAAAACATGTAGAGGTCACTGAAATTTGTTCATGGAGGCAATACAGTCTTGTTGGTGCCCAGCAGTCACTCTACTACTTAGTCTCAACAAACAGCCTCCTATCTGTCTCTCCACTTCATTCCTTCTTCACATTGCAGTCAGACTGATCTTACACCAAATGCAAATTTCAGTATATGATCCCTGCTTTGAACGTCCTTAGGAGTCACAAAGTCCCAACTCTGTAACATGGTGTACTACACCCTGCTGCCTCTCCATCTTCCCCTCAACCACTTCCTCCCTGTGGCCTGAACCAGCCAGAAACTCCTCTTGGACTCCCCACATGATCCCACCACTGTGCACTCCCTTTGGCCCATATCACAAGTGTAATTATATATTAATAACTGATAGTGCATTTAATGGTTAAGCTCCTCTCTCCAGCTGGACTGTGAGCTCCAAGCTGGAAGCACGTTTCTGCCATGTTCACCACTCCAGTGCCTAGCCCTGTGTCCTGCACCTAGTAGGTAGTACGTGGCCAGCACATATTTGTTGAATAATTAATGATCATGTAACAGGAAATGGCCTGAAAAAGAGTAAAAATGTTTTACAAGCTGTCTCTTTAAAACCTCCCCATCCTTTTTGGGAATTAAAACCTGTATCCTTGCCCTAGGCCAGTGGTTCCGGAGGGCAGGGGAGCGTTCTTTGTTTTTTTGTACCACTGGAGATGGTTCAATGGAAATATCTGGGGAGAAGTCACAAAATTGTCTTCACTGGAGATGGGGTAGATCAGAACCATCAATTGTAGTTAAACAACAATACCCTGGAGCTGAAAACACTCCCTTTAAAAGCTCTGTATTTCTGTTTCTGCTTAAAGATAGAACGTTGGTTCTTTAAGTCAGAAATCTGCCAATCTCCTCATTTGCCAGCAAGTTTCTCCTGAAACTACTTGTCCTTGGTCTTCTGATGCTACCTTGGTGACAAGTGCCCAACTCTCCATAACAATCAGTCTACCTACTGATGATGGACCCTGGTCCAAACCTAAGAGTAGGGACTATAGCCAAGTGGAAGTGGACTCTAGCATTGAATTAGTCCCCCAAAGACATAGTGTAACTGTTGCAGATATACTCCCAGCTGCATTGATTAATGGCACCATGGAGAGAACGCCCTTATTTTTAAATTTCAGGGCCTGGTCAGCCTTTGGCAGCTGTGAAGGACACAAGCTTAATTTCCTTGTTGGTTGCCAGCTGACACTGTAGCAGTTCCTTTACTAAAAACTCCTTGGCTGGCAGTCCCTGAAAACATGTCTGTGGCTACTGGGAGTGCATTAAAAGGGAAGACACATAGGCATAGAAACAATATACTAATCTAATGGCACAGAAAATTTTGTCAGCTTTGTCCCATCACTACACTAAACATCAGACCAGCAGCCTAGAGATATCTTTATTTAAACCAAGGAACACAGACTCAAGATTATTTTAACAGAGAATGAAAAAATTAGGCTTCATTTATCTATTAATTTATACTTTCTGTAGAGATCTTAAAGAATTTCTAGCTTTCGTTTCTTTAAAAATGTTTTTATTAGCTTTCTAAATTATGAAAGTAAATGTAACTGGGGAAATACAAAATCCAAAGTCAATAAAGTCTAAAATTTATCTTCCCTCTTCCCTCCACCCCAATCCCACACCTGGGTAGCCATGGTAACCGTGTGCACTCTTCCAGATGTGTTTTCTATGAATGTACAAAAATCTGACGTTGTTTTTTGGAGTTTATGCCACAGTCTAAGAATAATCATACGACCAATATCGCAAGAATGGAAGAATAAACACATGTACTCAGTACTAAATTGGAATTAATCGATCAACACTTACTTGCACATACGGAAGTAAAATTCAAGGGAAATGAAGTAGGTGGGAGGGGGAGGAGGGGATGGGTAAATTCACACCTAACGGGTACAGTGCACACCAAGTGGGTGAAGGGCACACTTACAACTTTGACTCAAACTGTACAAGAGCAAATTATGTAACCAAAATGTGTGTACCCCCGTAAAATTCTGAAATTAAAAAAAGAAAAAAATTATATGATCAACATAAAAGCAAAAAGGTCTGAAGACTGCACATCGTAACATTTCCGAATCTACTGACTCAGAATTCGCGTCTCTAGAGGACCGCACCCGCGTGGCTAGGTGCATTCAGCAGCAACGTGCTCTTCTTTCACACTGAGTTTGGTTAACCGAGGGCAGAGCACACAGGTGCTTGAAATTCCTACTTTAGCATTCCTTCCCTTTCGGCTAATTCAGCCTCTGAGAGCCGCTGGAAAAAATGCAAATAGTTGCGGGTGGAGCGTCCTTAATTCCTCAGTCCAATTATCTAGAAGTGAGCGCTTTCAACCCCGGGAGATAAGGACCTAGGGAAGGAGGGGCTTGCCTCCCTGCGGAGCACGTCCGCCTTCTGGCCTGCGCTGGGCCTGTCAAACCCGGGTAGCTTCACCCCGTCGCGCCGGGCTTACCTGTGGGCCCCAAAGTTGTGTTAAGTGCGGCTCGGACTCACCTTGGAATGCAGTGCTCCGGCGAGCCCGCGGGAACGCTGGGCTAGGAGGGCGCGTCGGTGGTCCTGGGACGTGGTTGGCACCGAGGCCCACTGTGCGGGCGGAGTCCAGCCGAGCCTAGGTATCCGCCTTGCCCCTTGGACCCCGTTGCGTGATTTGCATTTCCGGCTTCCTGAGAGGGGCATGGGACCTCGAGGAAACCCGTCTGCATGACACCACGGGAACTAACGACTTCACCCTTCCCTAAATGTCTTGGATGGCTTCATAAACCTGAGGATCCGGCGGCAGTGCCAAGCAGAGCACCACCCTAGGCCTTGCACACGTACGAGGTGGCCGCAGGTACTGGGCGGGCAGGGAGCAAACGTCAGGTCTCACTTTGGCCCTGATTTTTCCCCTCCCTCACCTCCCCCGGTGGAACCATTCCTCACCCGCCCCGGCGTCGGTCTAGATCCACTCACAAACTGGCTCCTGCCAGAAAAGGTCATTCGAGTCCTCGCCAGGCGACGTACTTGTCCCCCAGCATCGGACCGACTGCACAAGGGGCCAAGTGCAGGGGGAGGGATTTAGGTTAGACCTGAGTTAGAATAGTTTTTTGGAGTTTCGAGCTGCCCTGCTTTTCCGGGGGGGTCTACTTCCTAGAGTTTCCCTCTCCCCAGCTTAACCCTTTGCTTTCCAGGTGTGTGCGTGGGGGCCGAGGGTCCCAGGAAGCCACGGAGAGCACAGGTCTCGGCGGGTCCTGGGAGCCAACTGGCCAACCCGCGGGAACTGAGCCTTTCCAAAACTTGGGGCGCGGGGCCGCGGCGGGGGCGGGGCGGTGACGCGAGGGGCGGTGCCGGGCCTGATTGGCGCGCCGGGCGGGGGCGGGCCCGGGGCGGGCGCCCCGAGGCGGCGGCGGCGCCGAGAGCCGGAGCCGGGAGCGAGGCGCGGCGGACACGGCGGCAACAAGTGCGGGAGGCGAGCCGATCCGGAGCCGACAACGCCGGGCCGCCCATCCCGGGCGCCGCTTATGGGGCGTGATCGGCGGCGGTCGCCGGGCTGAGCCGCGCGGAGCGGCCGGGACGTGGATGCGGCCGCGATCTCCCGCCCCTGCCCCCGCCCCGCCGAGCTGGAACTGCCCCTGGACAAGGTAGGGCCCGGGCGGGTGGGCGCCCCCGCCGCCTCCCTCCGCACTCTCTTCTCCCCTGCGTAGTCAGCCTGCCCTCTCCACCTCCCCGCTCCTCCACCCACTGAACCCCCTCTTTCCCCACACCCGCTTCCTCTCCGGTTCCGGCTTCGTACCGGCGCCCCAGTGGAGGAAACCGTCCCTAGGTGCTTGCCGCATCTAAGCCTCCCCCACCTTTCCCCCTGACCCCGTCACCGTCCTTACCCCAGAGGAAAGCCTCTTGCCCCATTCCACACAGACCCCCGGGTCGCGGGGACATCTCCTCCTCCCGCTGTACCCCAGCTTCCGGGAGATCTCGCGCAGGGGTGATGCAGGCTTTGGAAAGGGGCGTCTGGGGCAAGGCCTCCTCATCTGGGGCGCACGAGCATGGTGGGGAGGGGGCCGTGAGTGATTTCTCGCTCGCACCCCCGCACCCCACCCTCGCACTGCGCCGGTCTCCTGTGCCGCATGGGGGAATCAGGTGTTTTGTGAGCCAAAGAGCCGCCGGCAGCCGCACCCCACCCCCAACCGCTGGCCACTGCTACCTCCAGGTCCCTAAAGACTGGTTTCTGCGAAACTTAGGGAGGACCTTTCGCTTTGACCTCTAAAAAAATATTCCACGCCGCCCGCGTTGAATGATTAACCAGGCTGCTTGCCCGAGTCGTGGGGGTGGGGGCTGGGTTGGGGTGCTGCCGGGCCAGGGAGCGCCTAGAGCCGGTCTCTGCAAAACACCTCGTGGGAAGGTGGGCGTGGGGGCCCTGCGGGGGCTGCGGACGCGGTCGGGCAGCTGCCGCTGGAAGGCAGGCGGACCCTTCTGGAGGCAATAAAACCGAGTCACCTTGTTAATTTCCAGGCCAAGATATTTTGCATTCGGCTTGGGGAGCTGCAGAACTCCCTGTCTCCCCATCAAGTGGAGGAGCAGTCGAGAGACTCCCCACAGGTGTCACAGCGTGACAGCTCATCTTTAAAAATAATATGTGCATTTATAACGTGGGTTGGTGAGGAGGCTCTGTTCTGTCTAAACGCAAGGGTGGTTTGTTTGTCTCTGCTTCCCCAGCCCCATGGCCGCCTCAATCACTTCAACTTCATGGAACGGTTGTTCAGAATAGTTAATTAAACCGTGTTCTTCTGCCCTTCCTTTGTTGGAGCCTAGCCGTAGGTATCAGATTGCGAAGCCAGTGGTGAATATGGGCTCTACTTGTTATAACAGATTCTTCCAATGTAACTATTGTGCTTCTGGAGTTGATGAGATGGTTAACAAGGTGGCCGGCACTGGGACTAGAAAGGCAGGGACCCCCCTGCCTGTGGCGGCTCCTGGTCGCGCCCAAGCGGATCTGACAGCTGACCCGGAGGGAGGACAGACAGGGCAGGGCGGTCACTTCCCACTGCCCTAGCCGCCGCTTCTGTTTCTTTTGAATAGAGGTTATTAAGCGTGGTGGAATTTGGGAGAGTTTTACACAGAGCCCATGCGCTCTTAAACCAGATTAGATTTTCAGAGAAGGGCAGGAGCCCCGTGGAACTCTACTTCAGTAATTTGAGTAAACCTTTTCCACCCTGGCCAGCCTTTACAAATGTGTTTATCATTAGATCGTCTATTTGAAGCTACTTTTTCAGTTTTGGATTTTTTTTTCTCCTGAGACAGGGTGTTGTTCTGCCCAGGCTAGAATGCAGTGGCGTCATCATAGCTGACAGCAAACTCAAACTCCTGGGCTCAAGCGATTCTCCTGCCTCAGCCTCCTGAGAGTGGCTGGGACTACAGGAGAGCACCACCACACCAGGCTACTTTTTCCATTTTTTGCAAAGATGGGATCTCCATCTCTTGCTCAGACCGGTCCTGAACTCCTGGCCTCCCAAAGTGCTGGGATTACAGGTGTGAGCCACCGCACCTGACCTGGAATATTGCTTTTTCCTTTGGGACTTTCCCTACAACAAGGGCGGGGTGCTCCTCGCCTTTTCGTTTTTTGTGCAGATGGCACATGTATCATGAAAGGCCTAATTCTCCACAAAATTTGCCAAGTTCTCACCCTCACCATTCAGTAGTCTTGATTTTACCACATGCTGTTCAGTGGGCAGGTTAACCTTGGGCAAGTTATTTTTTTTTTTATCATAGCCTCATTTTCCATATCTGGTTTTGGGGATGGTAGTGTCTGCTCTACAAGATTGTTTTTGAGGACAAATAGAATGTTTGCCAAACTCCTAGCACTGCACCACAGGAGTTAAGAAGTGCTTAATAAGTGGTGGTCATTGCTGTAATCAACTTAGAAGTTCCTCCTAGCACCAACTTCCCCTTACCAAAAACAGTAACCACATGGCAACCCTTCAGATTTATCTGTCTGAGACTGAAGTCAGCCAAGTTGGGCAGATGCAGATAGCAGGTTTTTAAAATCTAAAGAATGAGGTCATTTTTTGAGGAAAATAAACATAATTTGCTTGTAAAAAAAATATTATGAATTGGTTTTTTTTCTGGGCTTCTGATGGAGGCCTGAATATATAAATAGTTTGCAGTTTTGAAAATTTCCTTGTTTTAAACAAAAATCACAATTTATATTTCTCTGGTTCTAATAAACTTATGCTAAAAATAGGAAAGTGGAACTGATAACAGAGAAATGTGTGGGGCTTTTTCAGCTGATACAGGGATAAGAGAAAAGGTGAATCCTTTGTTTCTCAAAGAAACTTTGAAACGTAGCTTTGAATGTTTTCTAGCAATGTTGGGGTTCTTTGAAAACCATAATTTAGGGATGCTGACCCAGAGCTGTTAATGTGCCTCGAGCACTCTGTTCTTGACATACTGGGTCGGTGTTTTCATTTTTTCTAATTTGCTTAATGGATACAATATTTGACTCTATTTAGGTTTTTTGACAGTTTTATTGGACAGTCTGTTAAAGACTTTAAAAATTAATAAATGCCTATGGTTACTTTTATAAACATTGAAATCTTGCAACTAGAATAATATTTGGTTATGTAACCTATTGCAACACACCGGATGATGGTACATATATTACTAACATTGAAAAATTCTCATAAAGGCCTTTTGGTCTTTTATGCAAATGCCCAGGGGAAACTAAAAGTCATTTCATTCAATTGCCTGATATTTTTGGTGTGTACAGAAGGTTAAAACATGAATTAAACTAGACTCAGGAAGTGGTAAATGTTTCCTGGCTGCATAATCGAAAGCACCCAGTAAAGAAAGAAGACAGCACATATTCCCAACAGGTGTGATCCAGCTCTTTTTCTCCACCCTCTAAGGTGGGATTATTGTTCCTAGGTACTTGCCAAATATGTCTCCAAATTGTGGGATGAATAAATTCCTCTCTCTGGGGAGGCAATTACTGTTGGAATCAGAGGTGTGTGTATGTGTGGGGTAAGGCTTTGAGAGAATTGATGTAACGATTTCATCATCACCCACTGGTGATGAGGCTTTGCCAGTCTGAACAAAGCTTCGGCCAGAAGAACTTGTTACTTGATGGAGAATTTGTTATTAGGGCGTATGTGGCACAATTACTTTACTGCTGGGAAAAAGTTACTTGTACTGAGTTTTCTATTTGTTACAACTTTGAGAGTTGAGATTTTGCTCTCATTGCCTGTTGCTCCTGCTCTGAGATTTTGCCCTTCACCCACCAGCTTTGTCTTCTTGGTCTTAATTTTTGTAACAGAATTAAAACTTCTTTTGATAAAATCATAATATATATCTTGAAATGTTTTCTGTAATTTTAGCTTTAGGTATTTTCATAACTTTAAGAACTGTATTACACATTATTTTCTGTGTGTCTATAAACATTCCCTTCTAGCAGGGTTAAGATTCTTTTTTTTTAATTCTGATGTGGCTGCAGAGGGGAAATTCTCAGTAGGCAGGAAATTAATACTTTCTACTTTTCATTCTATGGCATTTTAAACAAGTTTATTGTTCAGATGTCAGTTGCTTACCAGAATGTTTGAAAAAACTGATAATCCAAGGTAATCAATTCTAGGGTGTGGCTAGGTTCGGTCGGAGTGGCCATGTGGTGGTTTAGGGGTTAAGAACATGAACTTGGAGTCTATGAGATGAGAATTTTTTTAAATTTGAGGTATAGCAAATAGTAAAATGAGTGAAGTGTTAATATTAAGTGTGAGTTCATGTATGTGAGCTCCCAGGTCAAGAAGTATAACATTTTCAGTACAACAGAAGGTTCCTGTGCCCCTTTCTAGTCAATATCCACCCCCTAGAAGGACCTGTTATTCTTACTTACATCATCATCATCATAGATGTGATATGTGGTTTTGCCTGTCCTTGAACTTCAAATAAGTGGAATCACAGAATCATACAGTATGTAGTCTTTTGTGAAATAGACTTAAGTTCTATTCTTTCCACTTACTGTGTGACTATAGACAAGTTACATAGCCTCTCTGAGCCTGTTTTCTCATTTGTGAAATGGGGGAGATAAAGCCGTATCTCAGATTTGCTGGGAAAATTAACATAAATAATAAACCTAAAATAAATACCTAGCACTGTGCCTAACATACAGTTTCCTCGTCCCTCTTTTATTTTTTTTAAAAGGCGACAACTAAAGCCACTATTCTGTGTTTAAATAGGCTATTTCATTATAAAAGTCTTGTAAGTCTTTCATTAAGGTAGAAGACAGATTTTTATTGATTCAACACTTTGTTGATATAGCATTTAGCTTAAATAAGGTTTATTATTTGTTGATAGTTGATCCCCTATTACTTTTAATTGACATTTCCTCTCTAATGACAGTCATTGAAATGTCTTGTTCAGAGCTGTTGGGTCACTTGTGTGATAGGAGCTAGGGTACATTGCTGAGAGCTGGTTTACGTTTGATTGTGAAGTTCATGGAGGAGTTTAGTTGAGTCATCAATAAATGCTTAAGATGCTCACAACATTTACTGCTTTATGTTTTGTGAAATAATTATTTCTGAAGCGAAAGCACAGGGCCAGTTGTTTTAATTGCATGCTTTAGATGAGCCATTTAAAACGTTTTTAACTTGTATAATCTTACTCTAGAAGTGGTATTATATATTTAATGGTCTTATGTCCCTAGTGTATGCATTTGTTTGATACCTTTTATTTTTGGACCCATTCTTTGAATATAACTTGGGTGGTACTTTGGCATCCTTTCTGACTTATGTTTATTTAGCAAAAATATTCAAGATAAGGTAAAGGAAAATCAAATTAATCCCACTATCTCTTAATGCTGTAAATGTAGTTAACTTGATTTGGATCCTTCTAAGTACTCTTTTCTGCATTTGTGCTCTTCTAGAATGACCTTAGGAAAAACACATTAGGCACATTTAAAACTATGTATGGGCCTGCTTAGAGATGCCTGGCAGAGAGAGCAAGAGTCTTTGAAGGCCTAGATTCAAATCTGTCCACGCTCTGGCTCCTACCTGTGGCTGTGCCTGTGTCAGGAGGGTTGGGCCCACTCTCCCTGGAGGTTCCATCAGAGGGCCCCTGGCCTCCAGATTACAATAGCTGAGAGGGAAAACCTGTCTTCTAATCCTCCTCCCCCAGCAAGACCTGAAGATGTTATCTGAAATGGACAATTTATTCACTTAATCAGTATGCATTGATTGAGCACTCAGTGTATGCCCAGCATTGTACTCGCCCTGTGCGTATTCACATATGGGTCAGGCATAGTTCTGACCCTCCACTGGCAGACTGGTGGCGACAGCCAGGGACTGGTGAGAGTGCTCTAGTAGAGGCGTAAGCAAATCACACATTGCGGGACTGCCAAAAAGGCTTCCTGAGGAGGTGGACTTTGGGCTTAGCCTTGAAGGATGAATAAATAACATTCCAGGGGCAGAGAAAGGAAGGTGGATATGGTCAAGGGGTTGCAGGCTGAGAAATAGAGTATGCAACACAAAGGCTTATAAAAGTCTCTTGAGGGAAACAGCAGGTGATCCTGTGGTTTCGGAGTGCTGCGTGCTTAGGAGGGGGTAATAGAGCACACTGCAGCCTCAGGGACCATGCAGAGACGGGGCTCTTAATAGTTAGGGAGGTGTGCGGGGGGAGGGCATTGAATCTTGTTGCGGTGGAGAGAGTATGGTGACAAGTCCTGATCAGGCTTGCAATGAGCTCGAGAGCAATGCGTGAGGCATGTCTCATGGGCCTGGGTCATTTCACAGTCCCTCTGCTCTCTGCTTCCCATCCCTGTACCCCACAGTCTGTTCTCAGAAGGAAGCTGGAGGGATCCTTTAGTGGCTCCCTCAGAGTAAAGCCAAAGTTCTGTGTCACCCACCAGGACTGTGGTGACTGCCCTCCTCTCCTGCCTCCCTTCTCCCCTAGTTTCACTGCAGCGACACCGGCCTGGCGCTGGAAGCAGTGACTCCCCCCACCCCCCACCCCTTCTCTTGGAGAAGAGAGGCTTTCTCTGATCACCTGCTCAGAGCAGCCTTTCCTTACCCCATCCAAGCGCTTAACCTTGTACAGTCGACCACCACTTTATTCTTCGTTGTCTGTTTTCAACACTGCTTGGTTTAAGTAGGTGTTTGGTATCGATTTGTTGAGTTAGGCCACCAGTAGTCTTGGTAAGGGGGGTGGAAACTGAGGGCCCAACCCAGGGCCAGGATGGTATAGGATTGAGATGTGCGTGTGTTTATTTGAAAGAGATAAGAGGGATAAAAAGACTCATGGTGGGTGTGCTGGGATTCAGAAACCAATTTAGGGAGGTGTGGAGGAGGCAGCTACAGACAAAGGTATGCTGGGGCTCTTTTAGCATATAGGATGTTGGAGTCTGTATCTAAGAGGGTCTGGGGACAGGAGCGTGGGGTGAGAGAAGACCCAGCAGTAGACATGGGCCCAGAACTGTGGAGAGGGCCCATTTTGGGGGATGGGGCCAGGAGCACAGGCTGCCAAGATGCAAGAGAACTGGGGGATGGGGGGATCCTGAACTTGGGGTGGGTACAGAGGTGGTGGCCAGCAGCGTTAAGTGCCTGTGGAGTCAGGAGAGTGCAAAGACTCTTGACTCTGGGAGGTGAAGGGGATTGGGACAGTCAAGGCGGGACAAAGGGGCATGAGGAAGAGCCCGTGCCTGGAGCCACCGGAAGAGAGCTTTGAGGTGGGGGAAACGGTGGAGATCACTGTGAAAAGGGTGTCACAGCGGGTGGAGGCCTGGGGCCTGGCTGATGTGGAGAACTTGGACAAGTAGGTTTTGGTCCCAGAGCTGACATCAAATATCTTTGCAACCATGGCAGCCCATTTAGCTTCTGTTTCCCACCCCCTGCAAAATGGGATAAAACCTGTACAGCCAACTTCACATGCTTATTGTTTGAATCCATTGAAATCATGAATTCGAGGGCGTTAACACTCTAGTAAGATATTTCTATGGACTATAAACTTGCTACAGCTTATTATTTGTGATTCAAAAAAAATTTTTTTATTGCTTATTTTCTTTGAAAATCACTTAGCATGCAAGAGCTTCTTTTTTGAGTCCTGATCAGGGAGTAACACAATCTGCGTGTGGGGTTTTTTGTGAGGAGGGGGAATCCAGATCCTTCAGATCTGGCTCTAGATTGTTCATTGGGAAGCCTGGTGTTTTTGGAATCAAATTTATTTGTCTAATATTGAAAGGGTCAAAGTGGGTTTGTTACAAATGCCATCCTTTCTAAATAGTTGGCATTTGGAACTAAGGATGTATTTTTACATTTATTATTTTATGGCTGTATTTGAGGCTTGTTTATAAGGAACGTATGTAGCTTTTTTCTTGAAATGAGATGCAGCCATTTTATTTTTCTTCTCTCCCTTCACCACATAAGGAATTATTTTCTTCAAGTGAACTTAAAATGTCTCTCATGAATACTCCTATTTTTAACTGCTTGTTTCTCTCTTTTGAATTTTTGTTCCTCAAGGTTCTGATGGATCTTTTTTTTTAAAAAAAAAAAAACCCTCTTTATTATGGAAAATTTTAAACAAGTGCGGAATGGTATCCTGCATCCTCAGGTAGCCGCCAGCAGGTTCAGTGTGATGACTTCTCTTTTTCATGCCTTTTCCATTCATGACTAGGGCGCTGTAGGCACCGTCCAGAGCAGGAGAGGGAGGTCACAGGAGACCACAGGTGTGGGAGCCATCAGTGTAGGGAGTGGATCAGGTCCCCAGGGAGAGTGAGAAGCAGCCCCAGGAGGAATGGGAAGCTGTGTCTGTGTGGGGTCGCCACAGCATGTGAAGGCAACGCGCATGGACATGCTTACAACCGAGGCGATTTCAATTGCTTGGTAGAAGAGGCCCAGTTTCTAGGCTGTTCGGTAGTGTGCCCAAATATTGAGCAAACAACATGTTCTCTTTTATTTTGGCAACACAGATTTTTCTTGGCACGTGGCCAGAGAAGGCTATGTTACTATTTCACCTCTTCTTTGAATACTTAGACATGAGTTTTTAGTTGAATGCTTCAGTGATCCCTGCCCTTTAAGAGAACATTTGGATAAAAGGCGAAAATGTCACTGTTTTGAGGATGTGTATTTTAAATCTGCATGGTTTATTTTGATATTTAAAAAAACAACTTAAAGGCAGCAGACCTCACATACCTCTCAGTAATTTGGAATTTAACTAGCATTTGAGAAAGGGAGAAGAGACAGGAAAGGAATCGGGGAGGTGGGAGCTGAGGAGAGGGAGGGCCATTGTGCTTGTTTGGTACCCTGTTCTGAAATTGCCACCCCAGGGTCACATGTCACTAGGAGAGCTGTCTTCTGAGACGAGGATGGGCTCTGACCCTAGAGAAGAGGCGTTGTCCCGGGGTACCCCCGGTTAATTGGTTACTCGGCGTGTGTAAAGAGTCGGCTGGCCTGGGAAGCTGGGGTGCTGTGGGGGCTCTGCCAGCCCTTGGACATCACTGGGAGATCCTCAGTGCCAGGAGGAGAGGATGAAATACAGTACACTGGGCAACTGAGGCTGTCCTTGTGGAGGAGCAGGAGGCAGGATTTGAACCTGGACCTTCAAGGATGGAGGTTGGATTGAGAAGCAAGAGAAGGGACATTTCAGGCTGGCAGTCTGACCAAAGGTATAGTGGGGAACACAGCAGGTGTCTTAAGGGGTGCTAGTGTCCAGGAGGCCTCCGGGTGGGGGTTTTGAGAGTGGCATGCCAGGATCTAGGGCCAGGGCTTTGTAAGGGCGCTTAGTGAGGATGGGGATGCCCACCTTCCCTCCGTCCGGCCATGCCAGCCACGATGCTCCATGCTGGGGCAGCCCATCTGGGTTCCCAGGTCCTGTGTCCCCTCCCTCCACTCTCTGGGAAACTCAGTCACCACTTCACAGGAGTGCATATCCAGGTGGGCCCTCGGTCCACTTCCTGGCACATGGACAAGCCCTCAGGGAGTGGGCAGGGACTAGTTGTGCCGTGGTTAATTAGACTCGTTGTAAGGAGTGTTCCTGATACCAACATCCCATCTCTTCATTTCTTGTCTTTTTTCCCTCCCCCAAAGTGTCAGACTATTGTCCAGCCTGCCTGTGGATTCCCTTTAATACGACGTTATTTTAAAAATCTCTGCACATGCTAATTCTGCACAACTTTCTGCCTGTCTTTAGAAGAGTGCGTTAGGCAGCTCTCTCAAGACTCCAGCTGGGTCAGTTGAGGAGTCATGGAGTCTGAGGCTGTGCTACCTTACCTCCTTTGGTGTCCCCTTTACTAGAACCAAGGGCCTGGTCTCTTTTAAGAAAATGTGTCACTGGAAACTTTTATCCTAACAACCAAGAAATTGAGACTTCCCAAGGCAATTTGTTAAATTCAAATAAACACGATGAATGTCATTGCCGTAATTTTAAATATTTATTGAAGTTACAAAAGATGACTATTTTTAATGTGCTATATGTGGTCCCTAGTTTGCAGCATGTTCAAACAATGCTTTCCTGGTTTTTGGAGGATATATTTTTATTTTGGAAGGGAGACAAATGTAAACGTTTATACTGCAGGGACATGTTGGGAGATGCTCTCAAACTCTATAGTTCTTGGAGGATGAGAATTGCCAAATATAATTTAATAGAATTGGAAGGGCAGTGGTTGTTTTGGAAGGGTTTGTCTGTAAAGTACCTCTTGGAAGTGATGCAGATGGGTCTTTATGCCAGGGAAAATGGACTGAATCGGGTTGCCCAAGTGCTTAACATTAAAGTGTTGTTTTAAAATTTAAAATTTCTACTTCTGTTTATGGTCAGTTATCACAGACTGTGGAACCAAGTGGTGGGGAATGAAGTATAAATTTGAAAGCCAATCTTAAGAGTTTAAGGGGAGTCAACTTTTAATTTTGTTAATTGGTCATTAATTGGATTGTTGATACACTTTGCTGTATAAAAGGACGGTAATCACTTTTCCAATACCTGTGTGAAAATATTTTTTTCTTAAGTGACTTCACCAGCTTTTCTGTGTATGTGTTTATAGACAAAGAGTATCCCACATAACCGATACCAAATTACCCCCTCCCCATCTCTGCACACCAAGATTGCCAAACCAGGGCTGCTGGCCTACTTATTTCCAGAAGCATTTATACAAGGTCAATTTGATAACTTAGTTTATATAATGGGATTCTGTTTCTAGTCCAGTACTGTAATTTATGCTTGTGCATTTTTATTAATTTTTCATTGCCTTCTTCCTCCCCTCCTCCCATCCCTTGGGCCCGTGTTTGTTTATAGAAGTCTTTAATTGTATGTGACTGTTTCCTGAGAGATGTTTCTAGGTGATGTACTACGTTGAACTGATACCAGGTGATGCTGTCTGCTGGGTGAGGGTGAGGCATTGAGGGGAGAGGTCAGGATCTAGGAAAGGCTTCTGACCTTGTGGAGAGGAGTGGCCAGAACTGCTGCCTCTCCTCCTTTATGTCCTTTTTTTTTTTTCCTGGAGACAGAGTCTCACTCTGTTGCCCTGGCTAGAGTGAGTGCCATGGC
>CAUYSK010066714.1:0-37052 GCA_963575035.1 Avahi laniger
AAGAGGTGCTATATCACCATTGTTTCTTAAAGCTGAATAGTACTCCATGGTATACATATACCACAGTTTATTAATCCACTCATGTATTGATGGACACTTGGGTTGTTTCCATATCTTTGCAATTGTGAATTGTGCTGCTATAAACATTCGGGTACAGGTGTCTTTCTTATAGATTATCATTTGTTCTTTTGGGTAGATGCCCAGTAATGGGATTGCTGGATCGAATGGTACTTCTACTTGTATCTCTTTGAGGTATCTCCATATTGCTTTCCACAGAGGTTGCACTAGTTTGCAGTCCCACCAGCCATGTATGAGTGTTCCTATCTCTCTGCATCCATGCCAACATTTATTGTTTTGGGACTTTCTGATAAAGGCCAGTCTCACTGGAGATAAGTGATATCTCATTGTGGTTTTGATTTGCTTTTCCCTGATGATTAGAGATGTTGAGCATTTTTTTTCATATGCTTTTTGGCCATTATTCTGTTTTCTTTTTTTTTTTTTATTTCTTTTTTTTATTTTGGCATATTATGGGGGTACAGATGTTTTGGTTACGTATGTTGCCCTTGCCCCCACCTCCAAGTCCGAGTTTCAAGTATGTCCATCTCTCAGATGGTGTGCATTGCACTCTTTGTGTATGCATATACCCATCCCCTCCCCCCTTCGTCCCTCTTCCCTCTCCCCACTTCCCGACATCCAATAGATGTTATTCTTATATGTGCACTTATGTGTTGATCAGTTAATACCAATTTGATGGTGAGTACATGTGATGCTTGTTTATCTTATTTCTTAACTAAAAACACAAAAGAAAGCAAACTGCATTCATATTAACTGTACAGATTAACACAAGGACCTTCATTTGATTCTGAATGTGTGACATATGTGACAGTTATACATTACATAGTGAGTCATCTGGAAGTAAAGTGATATGCTCCAGGTTACACAGAGTCTGAAAATACAACCTTTCATTTTTCATCTATTTCATGATATTGTGATATGTTTTAGTTTTTTCATGACTTGTTAAATCAGTGAGAGATTATATTATCAGAGATGGCAAATATATTATTAACACTACACGGTAATTCCTCTTGATATTGAGAATGACTAAAAACACTTTTTCCTTAACCAACTAAATATTCACTAATAATCTTCTCGCAAGGGCATTTTTAAAAGTTGTCAAAGATGAAGATGAATCATTATAGATGTTCTTTATAAAAAGACAAGTATACCAAATGTGATCTTGATCTCTTAAATGATGTGAGTCCCTTAAT
Organism: Avahi laniger; assembly: GCA_963575035.1. Lineage (NCBI taxonomy): Eukaryota > Metazoa > Chordata > Mammalia > Primates > Indriidae > Avahi > Avahi laniger. The sequence continues at coordinate 1,269 of CAUYSK010066714.1, forward strand.
GGAACTTTTATCCGTTAGTTAGAAATATTTCTGATTCCGAGTCAAAGAAATCAGGCTTATGGTGATATAAATGAAATATATCTTTTGGAGGAATGTGTATGATTTCAATGGTTTCATTGCACAATGATATCATCTGTGACGTAAGCACTTTCTATTTTTCTACTTCTCTGTCATTAATGTGAGAATTCCTGTCCTCTTCCACCAGGTGAAGCATCATATTCATGAGATATTTGCGGTGCCTTACACCATTCACATCTGGTTTTAGGCATAAAAAGTGAGAAAAAGAAATAACTAATTTCTTCAGGAATTTTTAACTTATTTACTAAACTGTCTATCTATTTATTTACTATTTTTGAATCAGAGAGAAGGGAGCAAAACAAAACTCATTCTTGTATCTCAGTAGGCAGAATTGGTTACATATCTTACTGTAGACCAATTAAAGAAATAACAAAAGAGACTACTGAAACTATTCCTGAGCAATTATGATTTATGCACTGGACTGAAATAGAAGTCCATGCTCCATGAAATGAAGAAATAACCACCCACTCTCCAAGTAAACTGTGATTGTGTAAAGAGAAAACAAAGTGGAAATTACCTGCTGGGGAAAAAAAGAAGAGTATATATTTTGAATACCTAAAATAATTATGAACAAAATATACATTTTATTCCATTTGTTAATGACAGAAGCTAAATTCAATAATAACTAAAAATGTGTTAATAATGAATTTTTTAAAATTGTTTTTTGTTTTTAAAATTGTATGCTTACTCATCAAAAATATTAAGAAAAACCAAAATATGATATTCCAATTAAAATATACCTGGTTAAAATTGGAAATATGGAAAATAAGTAATCTACCTTAAAAATGAAAATCCTTGTATAATTGATGGATTGGTTAAGGAAAAAAGCAGCATGATTTAATAAATATAGCAAATACTTTATTTTTATTTGTATCTATATGCATATGCATTTTTTATAGATTTTGTTTAGCTATGACAGCCATTAAACCAAATATTGAGATAAATTGACTTTATATTTATATTTAATTATTCTATCACAAAGCATCAAAATAATATGTTAAATAATAATGATGTCGATTCAATGAAACTGTTCTAAAATATATTAAAATGCTAATAAATAATTGTAAACTATCAATATAGTGATAAGAATATTGTGAGGGTAAAAAAGATTTTGTTTCTTTAAAATTATATGAAAATTATTATAAAATAATATTTACTTTATTATAGTGAAAGTAAATACATGGCACATGCTATTAATTTCAGCTCTGGCTAAGAGAAAATGTTTCTGAAGCCAAAAGTACCTTTAAGCCTTAGTTAAAAGTTTAATGAATAACCTTGAAAGAACAGGAGACAGTTGATACAAGTGATTGGAAAAGACAAAAACACTAATTCGACATTACACGATATTAGCTATATAAGCAAATTTCTCTTTATGTTATGGGTAGAGGTTTTTGCTAAGAAAGAAAAAAGCTTTCTTTAAAAGTATATACACTATTGTTTCGGACAATTAATTTTTTCTACTGGAACATACAAAAAATATTCTAAATTAAATTTGTCAAACTCAAAAAATACCATTTTTCCTTTAATAAAATAGAAGCAAAGCAGCAAAAAGAGTTATAAAAAATTGTATGATAATATACGCATTAAATACTAGATTTGATGTCTTTCTATTATTGTTCTCAATTGCTAAATGGGGAAAAAGGAGTTAAGAAGCTGTGATATACTTGTTAAGGAAAAACAGAATGCAGATTCTACATACTATGATTTGTGCGTATGCATGCATCCAAAATTTATATTTTCAAATCTAATACCCAGTCCCCAATATGATGGTATTAAGAGGTAGGACCTTTTCAGAAGTGTTTAAGTCATTCGTGCTCCACCCTCATGAATAGGATTCATGCTCTTATAGGAGGTCAGAGGGAGCACTCTCATCCCCTTTTGCCCATCCATCCTTTAGCCATATGAAGACGAAGCAACAAAGTCTCATCTTGAAGGGGGAAAGAGCTCTTACTCACACACCATATCCATCAGTGCTTTGATCTTGTACTTCCCAACACCCATAACTGTGAAACATAAATTTCTATTATGCATAAATTACACAATCTGCAATATTTTGTTATAGCTCCATAAACTAAGACACCATTCTCATCTCTCTATAAACAAGCTGATAACTAAATTTCTAGAAATAAACTATCCTGATATGCTAGGGCAGAAATTCTCAAAGTATGTTCTATGTATCTTTAAAACTCTTTGCAAGCAATTGAGATGGCCTATGAGGCCAGAATGATTTTTATGACTCTATTAAGGCTTTGTCTTTTTAATTATGTTAACATTTGTGCTTATAGTATAAAATAATATTGGTAAAATTGCAAACATCTCAGCAAAGATAAAGTGATTGGCATGAAACTATGAACTGAGAGGAAAAATAATGCCAGTTTTATATAAAAAATTCTTAGTGAATGTGATGGAATATGTTTGCTAAATGGTTATATTTTATGTGTCAACTTTCTTAGGCTATGGTACTCAAACATTTGGTTAAACACTAGTCTAGATTTTAAATGTAAAGGTATGTTACAGATGAAATTAACATCTATAATTAGTTGTCTTTAACTAATGTAAATTACCCTCAATAATATAGGTGGACCTCATCCAATCAGTTGAAGGTCTTAAGGAAAAAATAAAATAAAACTGAGGTTTCCCAGAGAAGGAATTCTGCCTCAAGACTGCAACTTAGAAATCTTGTCTGAGTTTCCAAACTGCTGACCTGCCCTAGAATTTCAAATTCAAGAATATAACATCAACCTTGCCTGAATTCCAAGCCTGGCAGCCTTCCCTACAGAATTTGGACTTGCCGTCCTGTGTTAATGTGTGAGCCAATTTCTTAAAAATACATCTATATATTTATATCTATATTTATTTATGTCTTATTGATTCTGTTTGTCTGGAGAATATTGACTTAGAAATATTGGTCCTGAGATGAGTTCTAGAGAAACAGATTCACAGAGTTGAGTGTTTATTAATTAATTCTGGGTTTTCTGACTCATCCTAATGTTTCAATATTTGTCTCCTCCAAAACTCATGTTGAAACTTAATCCCCAATGTGGCAGTGTTGAGAGGAAGGGCTTTTAAGAGGTGATTGGGTCATGAGGGCTCTGCTCTTATAAATGAATGAATCCATTCATGAATTAATGGGTTATCCTGGGAGTGGAACTGGTGGCTTTATAAGAAAACAAAGAGATACCTGAGAAACACATTAGCATTCCCAGCCTCCTCACCATGTGATACCTTGCACCATCTTGGGACTCTGTAAAGAGCTCCCATCAGCAAGAAGGCTCTCACCAAATATGGCCCCTTGACTTTGGGCTTGTCAGCTCCCAAAACTGTAAGAAATGTATTCTTTTTTTAAATAAATTACTCAGCTTCTGGTATTTTGTTTTAAGCAACAGAAAATGGACTAATACAGCTCACTAATATGATTGTGTTTAAAGGCACTAATTACTCTATTTTCGGTGGTAAAGGGACACTGATCAACCATGTTATAATGCAGCAATAGAGATATGCAAATTACTGCTATCAGACCCTCCTGATCTAATACGTAAAAGAGAGAAAGTCCCAGGTGACCATGTATTCTGTATCTCAGAACACTTTTTTTTTTTGCAAACTAATGACTATAATGAGATTGGTTGTTTGTTCCTAACTGTGCCGGACAAAGTGTGGAAATAAAAGAATGAATTCAGATCTTCGTATTCCCAGCATGCATGACCTGAAAGTTTCTATGTCTACCTTGGAAGAAACCCTTATCTCCTGTAGCTGTGGAGATGAGATTTCTGAAAACAAAACCCAGAGTCTCATTCTGTGAGTGGCTGAATTACAATGCAAATTGGTGTCCTAACCTTGTGGGGTGTCTGCTGTTAAAGCAATTACACTGATTGGGAAGGGATGAGATCCCAAATATTGTAGTGGGGTCACATGGGCAGATGCTAGTGAAGGACATCTAACCCATAACTTATGCTGAGTCTGCATATGAGAAGGGTGAATCTGCTTGTCTGAGAAACATGCAATGTTCTCCTCTTAGGTAGTTACCTTGCAAGACACTGCTGATTCTTATTAGGATGTACCCTTCCCACTCTTCTTTGGGTCTAGACCTATAATGAGACTCAAAATTTGGCAAAGCCTGAAAAAAGAGTTACAAAGTATAACCTGTGAGGAGGATTCAAAAGAACTGCATGATTTTCCTAATTTTTACAGACAGAAGTCTGAGGAATGTGTGTGAGACTAAAGATTAAGTGTGAGAAAATGTTGGAGAAAACATAAATATGGTTCTGGCCAAATTTATTGGTATGAGCCTATTAAGAAGAAATTATGGCTTGGTCTTGCAGGCTTGAGGGGTTAGTAATATCTCTGAACAGTTTGTTTGATTGGCTGGATAAAATATAGATGAAAAGATGGCCTACTCCAAATTTGCTGAATTTCTGTGACTGCCTTGGTATACTCTGGAAGTTATCCAGAAGCTTAGGGAGTTTGGATATTAAAGTGGATCTGTCATTTAATACTTACTTACCCTGGTACAAAACACCTTTCACTATGATTGAGAAATGCATATGTGAGGGAAGCTCCAGCATCCTCGAATATTTCTGTGGTTGTTCTGTGAAGGTTTGAAGATACATTAGAAACTGCTGCTACTAACCTGGGTTCTCTAAATGCCACGTGGATAATTGGATGCCAGTTGTGGGCATCGAGCGGCAGTATGTGATTGCAAAAGATAAGGTAGATGTAGTTACCATAATGAACAGCAGAGTCAAAGCAGTAATCAAAATAGTCTGGCTCACAGAGATTTAAGGCATTGACTAGTTGATCATCGTGTCCCTAGGAGAGAAATTGATAGGCAGTTTAATAAATTCTTACTTAATCTGTATACATGGAAGAGTTGTAGGTCAAGTAAACAGAAGTCTAACTCGAGTCAACCAAAAAGTGAATCATGGTCCTTCAATCAATTCCCAGACTTGAGCCACTTTGCAGACTCAAAACACTTTCAATGAAGGGGAGGCCAATTTTCTTTGAGGAATGACTTCAGTAAATGCTCAAACATTTATACTGTTAATCGATCTCTTAGCCTTCCCCAAGGGCCCTGTAGCCTTTAACCAGGGTGATTGTGCACTGGTCAAAAGGAAATAATCAGACGTTGTGTGGATCATTGGACATAGACTCTGAGCTGACACTAATTCCAAAAGATCAAAAATATCACTGTTATCTACTAACTAGAGGGGAGGTTTGTGGAATTCAAGTGATCAAGGGAGTTTTAGTTCAGGTCCATCTCACAGTAGGTCCAGTGTGTCCCCAAACTATGTTCCCTGACCTGTGGGGTGAGGGCTATTGTGGTGGTAAAAAACAACTGGAAGCCACTAGAACTGTCTCTATCTAGAAACATAGTAAACCAAAACCAATACCACATTACTAGAGGGATGGCAGAGATTAGCGCTATTATCAAGGACTTGAAGGATGCAGGGGAGGTAATTTCTACCTCATCTCCATTCATGTACCTTTTTGGCCCATGCAATGGATAGTTGTGTAATAGAAGAGAAGAAAGTGAAGTGGGAGAGGTATATTAGGGAAATACTATGATTGTGTCATTGTTTTCTAATGCCTCATAACAAATTGCCGCTAATTTAGCTACTTAAAGCAACACATATTTTATTATCTCACAGTTTCCATGCATCACCAGTCTGACATATTTTCACTGGATTCTCTGCCCAAGGTCTCACCATGCTAAAATTCAATGTGTAAGTCTTGATCTTATCTGAGGCTTTTCAATGCTCACTTGTTATTGGAAGTGATTATTTAGTTGTTTTTGGCTGTAGAACTGAGAGTTGCGCTTTTTTGTCAGCTCTCAAGTGGGGCTAACAAATCTCCTAGAAATCTTCAACCATTCCCTGCCACATGTCTCTCTCCACTCATCATGGAGGGTTACTCCTTCAAAGGCAATGGAAGGATCTCTCTGACCTCAGATCTCTCTAACCTTTTCTTAGGGCTCATGTAGAATAATATTTATTTTAAGTAACACAGAGTCAACTGATTAGGGCTGATTATTACTTCTGAGAAATCCTTCTGACACATGAAGTAACATATTTATGGGAGTGAGGTCCCATCATATTCACAAATCAAGTTTATATCCAATGGAAAAGGATTATACAGTGTGTGTACATCATGGGGTGGCAACCTCAAAGCCTTTCTCCAATTTTGCCTGTCACAGAGACTTAAAATGCTGGGCTGAGTTTTTAAAGCAAAATGCATAACTAATAAAAATTAATTTACCTTTTATAAATTGGTAGGAAGAGAATAAAAGCAGTTAAAGAAAAGTACTCTAGCAATGTATTGAAGACAGATTTTAAAGTGCAGGATGCCTGAAATATTTTGTTCTGGTAGATTTATTAAAGTAATAAAATTCTAATTATAAAATCCTTAAAAAGGATGAAGTAATGTTGACATCAATTAAAATTACTTACATCAGAAATGATGTAACATGATACGTGGAATTTCAATAGTACTGGTAATTAGGAATATAAAGGAAGAGAAAGAATAAAAGGTAACAAGTTATCCCAGCCAGGATGTCAGGAAGAGTAACAGGAAGAGAATGATCAGAAGAAAATACCGGTTTTGAATAATTAATTCTTAAATAAGAATTTTACTGTAGTATTTTTGTATAGATGATATGAGAATACCATAAAAGTGTGATTTAAAACAACACAAATTTATTATTTTATAGTTTCTGGAGGTCAAAAATCCAAAATGAGAGTAGGCTAGAATCAAGACATCAACATGGACTTGTTCCTTCTGGAGGCTTTAGGAGACAATCTGTTTTCTTTTCTTTTCCAGCTTGTATGGTTGCCTAAATTCCTTAGTTAAAAATTCTTTGCATCTTCATAGTATGCAACAGTAATTTGAGTTATCACCTTCTAGACCTTCTCTTCTCCCTCCCTCTTCCAATGTAAAGAACACTTACGATTACATTGAGTGCACCTGGATAATTCTAGGTTCCCTTCTCATCATAAACTGGGCTGATTAGCAATTTTAATTTGATCTAAAACCTTAATTCTCCTTTGCCATATAACATAACATATTCATAACTTCAGAGCATTAGGATGTAGAAATCTTTGTGTGTCCATTATTTGTACACATGAATAGAAGGGAAGCCTTTCAAATTATGATTGTTTTGATTTATTTCACAATTTTGGTTTATTTAATAAAATGGCCTTTCCTATTTTAGCCCTGTGGCTCTATGACCTTCATTGTTACTAATCTTAACTTTTGTATTAGTCTACTTGACCTGCTTTGCTCCACCTTAATAGATACTACATGTTTCAGAAATAAATTATTATAATGTTATTCCCCTAATATTAAAAACAAATTAAGAAGAAAACACTTCAAAGTCTAATTATTGAGTACTATACAAAGAATAAATTTCAACTTGAGTGTTCAATGCCTTTCGCCATATAATCTTTCTTATACTTCGCATTATTCTCACAGAATCCATCCATCAACCAGAAAAATTTTTGAAAAAATCTATGTCTCATTCAGAATCTTTTCATTAACTTTTGCTTAAATAAATGAGATGCTGAAACTACAAGTTTATATTTTGTCAACATAGAAATATTTTTGTGCTTCACTGAGAGTAAAGCATTTAACTTTTTTGTAAGGTCTATGAGCACCGCAGATGTCAGCAGGCAAATTTTTAATGTATTTTTTTGTTTGTTTACATGTGAACAATTCTCCACACAAAAATAAGAATTTCTCATTAATATTTATTGTTTTTGCAAGGTCAAAAAGAGCACAGTAAATTCAAATTATGGCTACTGTAGATTAGAAACAATATGATACTAAATTACTCCTAAGACTGCCAATTTTATTTTGATAATTTTAAGTGAAAATGACAAAGATACACATATTCCTGGTCTCCAAAAGAATCTAGTTTAAAAATTTCAAAAATATAGTGCATTCATTTTAAGGAAAAAATGAAAATGTCATTTTTTGCTACTAAAATGATTTTATTATTCTTACTCATATTATTATTGAACTGGAGAAAACATATTTTATAGCAGATTTCAGGGAACTCATTTTTCTCATTAGGCCTTTCTGGTATCAGAAAGTGGAGAGTCACTATTTTAATTTCCAGGAAAATATGTGGCTTCATGTAGTGACAGAGAGAGGTCTCATAGAGGATTCTTTAGGGATCCCAAATAGCCACAATCATAGGGACAAGAAGGAAAAGAACTTCGGAGAAGAATTAATCTTTTAATTCACTCTTCTTTCCTCTTTCCTGTCTTCCCTTCCTCATTTTCATCAATTGTTTTCTCCTTTCCTCTCCTATTCTCTCACCTTTTCTCCTCTTCTCTCTTTGCTTGTTTACTTTTGTAAAAAGCATAGTCTCTTAACACTATCCAGAATCCCCATTTTTTTTCTTGCGTGTGTTCCATAGCAGCTCCAGAACTGCACCATGACAGTTACCTTGAACTGTTCACTCAGTACTTTTGTCCAAATAGTATATGCCAGTCACTGTTAAAGAATTTTAATATGTATATAAATGAAGCAAAAGTAGAATCCTATTTTCATGTATTTTAATGGGGAGAGACAGGCAATAAACAATAGAGAATGAATAGTAAGCTCTATATCGTGTTGGGAAATAATGACCCCTATGACAAAAACCAGAGCAGGCTAGAGTGGTCAGAAATGAGTTTAGTAGTAAGTTGCAATTTATTCTATTTAAGTCAAATGATCAGGAAAATTTCATCTCATTCAAAATGTTTTCGTGTGCTCCTTGGCTACAATTTCCTAAGAACTAAAATGTGACTGATCCAACTCATGTTACTATACAACTCAATTTTGTACTCACATAGTTGTTTAGTTTATATGGCATTTTTCAAGTAGTCTTATCTCTCTATATATTTGTAGATTATGAGTTTATTTGCCATAAAAATGCCAACCCAGAGATGCACTAATAAAAATATTCCTTAAATGAGACCTCTCTCCTATCAAATATCATAAGTCTATTTTCCAGGAGATTCTAGCATATTTACAAGGAGATTATACTGGGTCATATGTCTCTTTTTTTCCCCTAGGAACTTCCTCTGAATAGGAATCACTGGACAGCCTCTTAGTTTGATAATATTCAGGGAACAGAAGCTCTGCTATTCATTAATCTCCACCCTATCTGATTCATAGGTAAATATTACTCCTATATCAAATGAAAAATTACTAGAAAGGTAAACATAACCTAAGAACCATGAACAGACTAATAGTTGTAGTCAGCTCCCCATAAACTGAGGCATTAGGGGATTCCGTGTTACTTCTTTTGTTCAGATCATATGAGCACAGTATTTGGAGAGAGTTTATAAACCAGCAGTAGTCCAATCTTCTTTCTACAGAGAAATCAATAGAGAAGTTTCTCCTAATATCAGTCATTAGTAAATGACAGATCTGAAAGAGATAGCTAAGAGTAATATTCTCTTGCTCTGACCTACTCACATGGAATTATCATGATGGCATCTCTCCTGGAGGATTCAAATCTACTTATGAACATCTCTGCCGTCTGCAGTGTATCTGCCTGTTTCCTTTTATCCATTTGACCCTCACCATTTTCTGCCTTGGTCAGGCTTTCTGCTTTATCAGGTATACTGTTTGCCGGCAGAGCTGATGGTAAGAAACGTTAATTCTTTACTTGATCTCACACCTGAGCAGATGCCATAGAGTTCAACTGTCTCTGCCATGTGGTAACGGAGCTGCAGACACGTTTGGTCTTAACTTGGCTTCATAAAATAAAATTATTCCTCATGTCAAGTACCATTAGCAATACGGACTAAGTCTCATAATACTGTATCTTCTGCATTAATATAACCCTCTGAGAATATACATAAGTTTCAGTGTTACCCAGGTCCACACTGATTAAGGCAAAATGAAAAAACAAAAAAAAAAGCTGTGAGGTGGGAAAGAGATTTAGTTGTAAATTTGATTCTCCCCTATTGCTTTATTCATACTTCCTAATCTCAGAAACCTTTTCAGACTAGTATTCCACCCATACGTAGTTTTTCCATATTCACTTAACAATACTTGCATTAACTACAACTTTTGCTTCACTTATTTTGACTAACAGTTCATTTTCTCCAAGGATGTTGAGGATGAAGAAAGTCTGTTTAATAATGCCTTGTTTATCATTTCTGCACGTTGGTTGCAGTGAATGAATATCCAGATCACAAGAAATGTAATTTCAGTGTAGGGGAGCTGAATTGATAATTCACTGTTACAGATCTTTAATTCTATTCTCCAGGGTCATTTTTCTTACCAGGTAAGTGACATCTAGTGTATATTAGGGGTCAATATTGGTCAATATCCACTTGTAGCCCCATGGGACTACCATTTGTGATATAATGTAATCCCTTTGCTGGCTATGCACTGGCCTGTATCCTTGGAGAATTTTACCCACCTCTGTTTTCAAATGATTCTTCTCCTGTTAACATTGAAGACATTCTTTACGTTAGCCATTTCATTTAGCACAGGGGGAATTAGGCATGTCTGTGACCATCAGTGCATGTCCTGAGCACAGCATGTCCAATTATTTCATGAATACAAGTAACTACTCTAGGAGCATCATTTAGTCGTCAACATTATCATTCCAATCTCTTTCTGAGCTGGGAAATGGATTTTTTAATTTTTCTATTTTTTGTTGTTATTATTGGGTATCTCCATAACCTACCTTATTCTTCTTCTAAATACCCAGAGATACTTTAAAAATAATATGTACCCTATATGAAGTTCTTTTCTGCCTCATCATGGATATTCATTTCCCTGATGATATGGCAAGTCCACTAGCTGCAGCCTAAGTTGTTTAAATGATCCCCTAAAATGGGAGCCTAATTTTTCTTCTATTATTAAATAAAAAACTCATGTATCTGGCCATTGAATGGACTTGCCTTTATCTTCTTCTATCAAGATTATTACATGCTGCCAGAAGGCTGCTACTTTCAAAAGAACAACTTGGTCTTTGATCTCAACACCCCCACCTGTGACCTACGGAGCTGATTTTAACTCTAATGGAGGGAACTAGAGATTCAGATCACAGAGCAATGACAATGGGGAGTTCCTCCCAGGACTCTATGGTTGAACCTACCGTCAGTGAAGCTACCTTCTCATGTATGTAGCATATGAAATTCATTTTTTAGCGTGCTCTTGAGTATATCATTTCCATGTTGTGAGTGAGCTTTGGCATGCTGCTTCCTGACTACTTAAATATCTCTCTAATATCACCCAAGATATGATAGATAATCCTGTCCTAAGAATTATCTCATAATCTTCACGGATTTGGACAGTTTTGATGTCCAGTAACAAGCTAGTAATTGTCATTCAAATGACAGATTCCAAGTCTAAAACTCAAAAGTAGCACTATATTGCCAAAGTTCAATCTACATATGTTCTGCACGCAGACATTTTCTCCAACTATCTAAGCTGCTGGATCACAAGGTCCTAGTGGGACTGCATGAACCAACATCTCTGTGAATTACTTAATGTTTGCTTCTACCCACTCAGTTTTATATTTCTTTCTGATAAACTTGTAAATGAAGGATTCCTGTTTGAGGAATATAATTTAGCCATAACCAAAGAAACCTGACGGACTCTGAGCTTTTTGCTTATTTACGGTGTCTGTGAAAGACAGTAACTTATTCTTCACAATTTGAAGAATATCTCTGGTTGTTCAAAACCACCTAATTCCCAGGGATTTTACAGATTGATGTGGGCATTGAATTTAACTGAAATTTCCTATAAGTCTTTATTTGTCATATGAGTGACTAAGGTACTTAACCTTTCCTAAGCTTCTTCCTCTAAAGAGGCAACAATCATGATATGAATATAATGCACTAACTCATATTAGTGTTACCAACTATGAGTACCTGATAAGTGGTATCTAGAGTATGGCAATCCGCAAATGAATTGAATATCTACATATAATAATTTTCATTCCATGAGAATTCAATCTCTGCCTTGTTGTACTCCAAGATCGAGATTACAAAAAGATGATGGATCCAAGATTATGATAGCTGACAAATATTTTGATTAGAACTTCAATATGCCTTCTGTTCAGGACAGAGTAATATGATTTTTCAACAGCAGAACAAGAAGTTTGGCAGAATGTCTCTGATGAAAATAAAGAAGTCAAACAAAAGCCTCTACGTGAATAGAAAATAAAAAAATGATGAGCTGCATAAATGTAAACCTGGAAGATTTTTAAAGAAACCATATAATTCTAATGAAAATGGTTCATACCTTTCAGTATGCTAGGACCTAGCTCTGTATCTTGCATGTATTCTGCATGTACATGATATATCTTTATTACTTGAATCAATATAATCATTTTAACAAGTTAATTTTGTAATTGCCACTGTGGCTGGGGGACAGAGATGGCTGGGAGGGGGGTGGTAGGAAGAAGGAAATCACAAAATCTTGTGCCACTTCAACAGTCTACATTTTATAGAAACTTTCTCCTTAACTACTCCACCTCTCATGAATACTGAAGCATGGCTCCTTCTGTTCTAAGCAATAACAGTGGTTGATGTACTAATAAAGATGAACCTAACTGTGTAAAACTGAAGTTGGGTTGTCAAACTGAAAAGCACATGCCAACTGTTGTCTCCTGTGCACTCAGGATTTAAACTATGTTCTGTCCACAGCAAAACAATCTTCAAAAGGAATATATTACCATACTGGAAAAGACATTGCATTTCTGGTATACTGTTGCATTTCATTATCGAAACATAAAGACTCAAAGTTTCCTTCTTTCCTCCCTCCCTGTCTCCCTTCCTTCCTACTCTCCTTCCTTTTTTCATTTCTTCCTTTCTTTCTTTCTTTTGTACTTTTTTTCATCTCTAAAAATACCTGAAGTGAATAGTACAATTTTGGAAACTATATTCTCTAAATCTTGCAGCAATTCTTTCTTTATAATTTTCATAATGCTACTATTAAACTAATATTAATAGTTAATAATATAATAAACTATTTAGTGGTGTCATTGAAATAATAAATATAATTTATTCCATGTTATAGCAAATATAAATTGCACTTAAATTTTCTGACTGTATTTAAACATATACACATATTTACACACATACATACACATTGTCACACAGTATATGTGTGCATATATATATTTAATCTCATGTTGGGACTATATGTAGACTCAATATGGAAATAGGCATGTTTACATCTTTTTTTGATAAGATAACACTAATTCAATGATTCTTTTTGAGTTTCATTAAGATTAAAAATAACAGAATACTTCTAAGAGTTTGTTTTATTGAAGATTATGAAAATTTTAGTCTGAGGAGGCAAGGTGACCTCATCGTAAAAATTTGATTTACATTGCATGAATCTACACCAGTGAAAGAAAGGAGAGGCGGATGCTAAGTTTAAGATATTCTTTTGCTTTCTCGTAGGTTGTTCCTGGAAATGGAGGCTGAAACAGAGATTAGTGTTAAGTGATTATTAAGTGAGTGTACTCAGGCGAGACGTGCAGAAGTGAGCGTAGGGATAGGATGGGGGATGGAGTTAAGCAAAATGATGGCATCAGCTGAAGTCTCGATTCACTGTGATCCCAAGGAGAGCTCAGGGGCATAAAGTGCGTCAGTCAGATGTGGGGCTGGAGGTAGCGCAGGGTTTTCATGTCCATATAAAACAGCCACTGACAAGGGGCTCCCTTTTGGGGCAGTGGTATCACCTCCCAGGCAACTCTGGACAGCTCAGCTCCGGATGACTCAGGAAAATTCTGGGAAAGAGCCTGGCTGGAAATTGTTTCCTGGCAATGACATTCATTTTATATTCTGGTTTATAATCATATATTGCTTTTTATATTTTATTGCTCAAAATTTCCCAAGCTTGGCTATTGTGAACTCTTTCAGTTGTCTCCTGTGTTCCTTTAGGATACCCCCATAAATATGGTATTTGTCTTCTCTCCTTCCTTCCTTCCTTTCTTTTCTTTTTTAAGCACTTTCTTATTTTCTGACACTGCAAGATGGTCCAGGCTCATCTTGCATGTTTTCTATCTCAGCCCTAGAGCCATTCATTTCCTCAAGGAACTCTGGTTCCTTTTAATGTAGAATAGTATTAGAAATGAAGATCTAAGTGCTATGTGTCTTTATTGCTATGGGGGTGTCATTGTTTTTTATGGACCCTCAGATGGCTGAGCCAGAAAATATAAGTGCTTTCACTAACCTGTGTGGAAATGCATATCTATCATATGTCTAATGCAACCATCTGAACCTATAATAAGCTAAGCATGAGTTTAGAGTGGCATCTCCAACTGTACTCCATTACCACATGGATCACTGTGTTTCCTCTCCTTGTTTATCTGCAAATTCCCACTTCAACATTGAGAAATTTGGCTACCACAAACCACTCTCCATTTACTTATTTAATTTAATATACATTTAGAGCAGTATGACAATTATTAATGTTTGACCCACAAAACAAAAAAACACCTTAGCAATTACAGTATGTGCTTATGTGCATTTCCTTTTGACTTCAGTATTACAGGATTCTACACATTTCTAAAATTTTGTGTTAGCACTTTTTCTTTTCCCTCTACCTGTTTCAGGGAAGTCATCAAATACTTTTGTAATACAGTTAGATTATCTTGTCACAGTCTATATTCCTTCCTATATTGTTTAACCCTCTAAATTTCTTTTTAGTTTACGTACATAAAAGATCACGTCTCGTGCCATAAAGTTCTTTGGGTTTGGACAGCTACGTAACACCATGTGTCCACCATTACTATATCATATAGAAGAGTGAATACCATATCATATAGAATAACTCAACACCTTCCCTGCATCTATTTTACCTTCCCTCTCTCCTTATATCCCCCGATAACTAACCACTAATCTTGCAACATTCTTTTTATAGCTTTGACTTTTCCAAAATGTTATATAATTGGAATTATGCAATATGTGCCCTCTCCAAACTGGCTCCTTTCACTTACCAATACTTACGTAACATCCACTGATATCCATTTATGTCTTAATAGCTCATTTATTTTTATTGCTGAATAATAATTCTTTGTATAAAATATACAGTTATTTTATCCTTCACCTATTGAGTGACATCTTAATTGCTTCTATTCACATGCAGGTTTTCATGTGGACATAAATGTTCAAAGCTGGTGGGTAAATACCTAGAAGTACAACCGTTGGGTCAGGATGGTAAGACAAAGTTAAGCAAGGTAAAAGGTACCAAAATGTCTTCCAAAGTGACTGAATCATTTTCATACTCATCAGCAATGAATGAGAGTTCCTGTTGCTCTACATCTTTGCCAGCAGTTGGCATTATCAGTGTTTTGGATTTTATCAATTCTTATAGGTTTGCGGTAGTATTTTGCTTTTGCTTTAATTTGCAATTCCTTAATGAGAAATGATTTGAGCATCTTTTCATATGATTTTGGTGGCTGTCTGTATGTCTTCTTTGGCAAAGTGTCTGTTTAGAATCTTTTGTCCATATTTTGATTTAGTTGTTTGTTTTCTTACTGTTGAATTTTAAGGGCCCTTTGTGTATTTTGTTTATGAGTCCTTAATTAGGTATGTGTTTTGCAAATATTTTCTCTCAGTCTGTGACATGCCTTTTCATTGTCTTAATATTGTCTTGCTGAGAATTTTCCAATTTTAATAAAGCTCATCATATTAATTTTTTCTTTCAGGAATTGTACTTTTGATGTTGTATCTAAAAGCTCACCATGACACCCAAAGTCATCTAGATTTCCTCCTATTTTTTCTTCTAGAAGTTTTATACTTTTGCATTTTAAATTTAGGTTTATGATCTGTTTTGAGTTACTTTGGTGAAAGGTGAACAGATTGTGCCCAGATTGTTTTTTCCATATGGATGTGAAATTTTGCCAGCACCATTTGCTAAACTGACTATACTTCATTGGATGCTTTTTGAACAAAGATCAGTTGACTGTATTTATGGGGATCTATTTTTGAGTTCCTTACTCTGTTCTATTGATCTATGTATCTACAATTTTGCCAATGCCACACTGTCTTGATTACTGCAGATATTTTGAAGTCAGGTAGTTAGAATCTCCAAGTTTGTTCTTCATCTTTAATATTTGTTGGTTACAATGGCCTCTTGCTTTCCATGTCAACTTTAGAATCTGTCTGGTGATATTTTCAAAATAGTTTGCTGGAATTTTGATCAGGATTATGTAGGATCTATAGATAAGAATAAGAGTAGATAAAGTTGGCATGTTAACAATATCGATCTTTCTAAGTCATGAAAACAGACTATGTCTTCATTTACATAGATTTTTGCTTTATTTCTTCAGATTTGTATAGTTTGTATCCTTTACTTATTTTGTGAAATTTACACATAAGTATTAATTTTATTTGTTGCCATAGTAAATTATATTGTGTTTTTAATTTCATATTCCATTGTTAATCCTATGTAGGAAAGAAATTAATTTTTGTATATAAACCTTGTATCTAGCAATTTTGTCATAATCAGTTATTATTTGCAGAAATTTTTATTTGATTTTTCTGATTCTTTGGAATTTTATACCTAGTCATGGCAATTGCAAAAAAAAAATCCCAAAAAATGAAAGACAGTTTTGACAGTTTTATATCCTTTTTTCCAATGAGTATACATTTTATTTCTTTTTCTTATCCTATTATACTACCTTCGACTTCCAGTACAATTTCTGTTGGGGGTTGTGCGAAGAGACATCCTTGCCTTATTTCCAGTCTGATGAAGAAAGAATCCGATTTTTCTCCATTAAAGATGATGTTAGCTATAAATATTTTGTACATGTACTTTATCAAGTTGAGTAAGTTTTACTGAAATCCTAGTCAGCTGAGAGTTTTATATCTTAAATGAGTACTAGACTGAAAAAAAATTCATATCAATTGATCATGGAAATTTGAATACCTCAGTAATTCGATGGTGATCAGGAAAAATGTATGTTGTATACAGTATTTTTTTCTTGTGGAAGAAAATAAATTAACAGAAAACATTAAACTTAAAAAGACAAAAAATAAAACTGCTATCATTTGTTCAGAATCCAACTATTTCTAGAAATGAGTGCACAGATGACTGATCTACACTTTCCCTTTATTTTGATAAAATGTATTTCCTTCCTGATCTGTACTACCAGTAATTACACATCTCTGAAAAAATGTTACCCCAAACTACCCAAGCATAACCAACATGCTTACATCCTCATATTCAAAACAATAATAAATACCATCCAAAAGTTTTTTAAAACTTGGAATGCGAAAATAAGCTTTGAAATCAATATTGTGCTGATCGATGGTAAGATTAAAGCTTATTTTCTCGCATTATGATCGAGTTAATTACTTTTGCATGTTTCTTTTGTGGCAATTGGCTTTATATTTCTATAGGTCCAATACTAAGGATATTAACTCTTTGCCTCTTATATGTAACATGTATGATTATACAATTTTTTACCTTTTAATTGATTTCCTTTGAATGTTTATGATATTGAACATAAGCCTTTAGTTATTCTAATTCTTCTGACTTTATTTATTTATGTGTTAAGAAGTGAGACTCAACTTAATGTTTAAAAAAATATTTACTTAATATCACCAGTATTCGTCAAAGAATATTTCCCTTTTTCATAAACTCACTCAAACTTTTCCCTTTTTCATAAACTTTAAACAGCATATAATTTATATGTGGTTTTTCTTACTTGAGACTTTTCCAATTTTTCTACACTGTTCCTCTTGCTTATATTTTCTTGTCTGAGTAACTATATGGTTTTAATCATTGTAGGCTTATAATACATTTTTTCTGTTAATACAAGCAAGCCTTCCTTATTTATCCATAAACAAACTTTATACCTTTATATTTAGAAGAATGAAGATAGCATGTTCATTATGCCTCAAATTTGACTGACACTGTGATCCATTTGATTCTTTCTGCTGCTATATCACCTTTCTTATTCAAATTGTGTACATATAAACATTTTCTTGGTTTTCTTATTAGAGTTTTAAGAGATTTAACTATTTTATTATTTTACCTTCTGATAATTAATTTTGGATTTATATATGTAAGCAGTTTTTACTTACAAGGCTTCTAACTCCAAAAGTGTGTTTTTATCTATACCAATTAATTCTCTAAGTTTCCAGACACCAAAGGGGTATCCAACAATTCAATTCAGTTCTGACATTAACTACTGGGAGTGAGTCCAGGTCCCACAGGTTAAGGGCTCCGTCCCACAAGACTGCTCCTTCAGAAGTCCTGGGCCTACCAGCTGGCTTTAAACTGGGGGTTCCCATAATTGCCCCTCAGATTAGATAATTCTCTAAAAGGACTCACAGAACACAGAAAAGTGCTTTATTTACTATTCTCAATTTATTATAAAAGATATTACTATAACTCATGAACAGCCAAATGGAACAGATGCAAAGGGTAAGGTGTACGAAGGTAGGTGGCACAGAATTTTTACATCCTGTTCAGGACAATACACTCCCAGTACCTTGGTGTGTTCATCCACCTGGAAATCCTCTGAATCCTGTCCCCAGGGCTTTGCATTGAGGTGTCATAATGTATGTATGATTGGTTAGCTCATAGGCCATTGACAACTGAACTCAATCTCCTACCCCTCTGCCTGCCCTGAAGTCAGGAAGTTGGGATGAAAGTTTCAACCTTCTAATCAGGCCTTGGTCTTTCTGGTGACCAGGCCCCATCCTGAGGCTACTAGGGGCCCCCAGCAGCCAGTTGTCCCATTAGTATAAAAAAGAAACTCATCCCTCTGCAGATTCCAAGGGTTTTATAAGCTATGTGCCAGAAACTAGGGACAAAGACCAATTATTTTGTAGTACACCACAGGATGAATGTACTTTGTTTCATTTTCCTCTTTTCAAAGGCATTTTTTTTTTTTTGCTTCTCCTGACATTTTTGCCTTATTATGATTTCAAGATAGTGCTTTGGTTTTTATTATTGCACTTTTTTTTCCTGTTGACTGATTATTTGTTTTCTTTGGTTAATAATGAAAAAAATATTTAGGATATGCATTTGCTTCTGATTCCAACTTTGGGAGCACTTTATTATTGTTGCTGTTGTTATTGCCAATGTTATTATTATTTATAACCATTTTCTCTTACATTGTCATAATGGTTTTGACTAACTTTTTCTCTATATATGTACATCTAAAAGAATAGCTTTTGACTTGTGACATGACTAGATTCTTCTGTTAAAGTCTCGTGCCATATTTTATTTAATCACAGTCCGAAAATGCGGTTTCTAACACTGCTCATTTTTGTTTATTTAATTATTTTGAGTAGGGGGATTGACGGAGAGTCTTTACTTTACCAAACTTTAGTCAGACTCCTGAACTTTCTCATAGGCCCATCTGTTACAGCCCAACCAGGTCCATTGCCCACTGGTCAAGAGGAAGCCAATACACGGAGACAGCAAAGGTTACAGTGGAGGAAGAGTTTAATATCTCAGGGCACTACATGAGGAGATGGGAGGAGTTTCTCAAATTAATCTCTCCAAGAATGTTTGGGTCATGTATTCAAAGAAAATTTAATGGGCAAAGAGATAAGAAATTGAGTCTGCTGATTGGCTGGGGATGAACTCATAGGGTGGGGAAGTAGAAATTGTCTTCTCGTGATCACTCAGTTCCCAGCTCAAAAGACTAGATAATTAGTTTCTCAGTCTGGGCCCCTGATCTGCTTGGGTCAATTATTCCACAGAATGCAGGGTCTGGAAGATATCTCAAAGACAGGCTTTAGATTTCATAAGGCTGATGTTATCTATGGGAGCACTAAGGAAAGCAAAGAATTTTTATGACCACCAGCTATGTAACTCCTGAGTAGTAAGCAATTAAAGGAAAGCAAGCCAGAGAACAATGGCTGCCTTTATATATATCTAAATATATGCCTGTACCTTTACAGAATTCAGACCCCTACCGCAGTTCCCATCTTATGGCCTTGTATTAATCGTGTTAATTTTATAAAGGCTGATTTCACATCTGTGTACCTTCTTGTAAAATGCAGTTGAGCAAGGACCCCACTTCCACAATCTTCCATATCTGATCACCCTTTAGTATCTAATCAGGCTCCTTATCCTCCACCATCCTCCAGGTGGCGACTGATCACTCTGGCCTGCCCCCAGCAGTAATTCTGTGAGATTGGCTTGGCTAGAACCCCCTTTACTTCTGATGTTTCCTTTCCTCTTAATGATTTTTCATCCACTTTCCTTCATCCTGATTCTCGACTATAAATTCTCACTTGCCCAAGGTGTGTTTGGAATGGAGCCCAGTTCTATACTGAGGTCCCCTTTTCCTTATTGTAATAGTCCTGAATAAAATCTATTTTTGCCACTATAACTATATAGTACAGCTCTGCTTTGTTGTTGCTGTTGGAGGGGATTAGAATATGACTGTATCTTAGACCATATTGATGTTCTTCTCATTTTTTTAATGTTATTTTTTTATGAAGGATAGTTGTAGGATTTTTTCACCTGGTTATTTGTTAGTGTTGGTCTTTTTCAAGTATTTTATTTTATTTGTATTGGTTTGGGGGACAAAGTGATTATTTTTAATTCAAATTGCTTAATATCTGTAATGAATTGCTTTCAAATATTCCTCTAATTATTTAATTATAAGCATAGTCTATCTTTTGGATCTGTAACTTGTGACTTGTTTCCCTTCCTTCCTTCTTTCCTTTTTTTTTTTTTAATTTACTTTCTCATTCTCTCCCTGTGATCATTTAAATTCGTATCTTTTCCTCCTAGACTTTGGAAGACTTCTTTAGGGTCTTTTTATGTAATAAGTTAAATGAAGACTCTAAGTAATTACTGTCTCTTTCTTCATAGTATCTTGAAGCAATACCAATATATTTTGCAATTTTTAATTTAATATACATATTTTCTATGTTCACTTTAAATATTTCAAACATAATTTTTGTCTTCATGGAGTAGGTTTATTTTAATCTAATAGACATTATTAGATTAAATTTTAAATTTTCTTATTTTGTCTTCAAGCCTGCCTATTCTCGTTTTATGTATTCAATAACCTATTGCTTAGAAAATTTATATAAAGAGAGTCTTATTCTTATTCTTCAATATGATGCCTTATTTTGAATTGTGTCATATCTTCATACTTCTTATGAAATTTATTATTCTTAAGTTTCTTCAGTTGATTACTTTTTCTGTTTTCTAATCAATGTAGAGGAAGGAAAGTCTGCTTTATTTTTCCATCCTAAGTATGTCTTTTTCCTCCTAATAGGCACTGACTTGGGATTTAACAGTGATTTACTGAGTACTTTCATGCCTAATCAAGAGAAAAAAATGTTCAGAGTGGCTTTTAAAGCCAACTGGTATAATTTTCTTTATTTAACATATATTAGGGTTCTAATCATCAAAATAAGAATTATGAAAAATTACACAAATAATAAAACACAAATGATTATATGCAAAGTATAATACTTATTATTTAATACTTATAGAATACCTACTACCTTGAAAATGTATTGAAAATCTCCACAGAAAGATTCCAATATTTTCCAAATTTTATAGAAATACACCAACAAAATTATTTTAGAAGTACAATGGGGCAAATATTGTGTGTGAGTGCAGGGAGTAAAGTAACTTTGTGAAATAGAAAAGCGTGGTCAATGTACATTGATGAGTTATACTAAATTATTAATTAAATGGTAAGGGGCTGAATAAAATTTAGACTATTGATAAAACATAAGAATATAGTCCTAAAATATATATATAAGAATTGAGTATATGCTAAATAGAATTCTCATATAAGCTCATATGCCATTCATTAATGATTTTGTGAAAGAAACTCATGATCACATAATCACGCAAAATATACTTCAAATAAATTAAGGAGCTGTATATAAGGGTCCAACAACTCAAATCAAATTCCACTCGTAATGTATCATATGTAAGTTTGGGAAAGAATATCACAAATTAAAAAAAAAATTCCTAAAGGAAAAACACAAATTGTTACCATTTGGAAATGTTTATATAAAATAATCAAAAAACTAAAAGTAGGATAATATTTTGAACAACTATGAAGTAAAAATAATGTATGTGAAAACTTTAAATGAGTGTGAACAGTGATTGAAAAACTGAAAAAATAAAATAGCAAAACATTTCATAAACAAACTTCAAATTAGAAGGTAAACATATAAATCATGAATATCATTTTCATAATAAATTTGCTAAATTATTTTAAAAAATAATTGATAAATCTTAATGCTTGGAGCTTGTGATTTCGTGGACCACCTTTTCGGAAAAAAATTAACAATGACACACTAGCCCAAAACATGTCACTCTGACATTTGAGAAAAAGCACAAGCAGGAGTTCTCTGAGCATCTCCTGTTCTCTGAAGCAGGCCATGAAAGAAACCTCCCACCTTCCCCTAAAGTAGGTTATGAGGCTTCATTCCAGATGTGCCCTCTCTATACTGAGATAAAAGAAGTATCTTTATCTTTAAAGACTGAGAGACACAGAGAACAATCTGAACAAACAGGCCTTGCTAAGTGCCCCCTACCAGTTTATTACCATTAAATCACATCCTCTTTGTCTAATTATACTTTTGTAAAACTATAAACTCTTCATCAAATGTAAGCATAAAAATATACTTTTAAACTTAGGTTTCTTTAGGCCACCTATTTATTTAGGTTTTCATTTCTGAATGTTCTTGTCTCACTTAAAACTTATATTAAATAAACGTATATGTTTTTCTCTTATTAATCTGTTTTTTATTATAGGTGTTTGAGCCATAAGACTTACAATGGGTAAGGGAAATATACTGCTTTTTCTCCCCTGTGTTATATATAAGGGGATTTCTTTAATGCATTGGAAAATTTGTTAAAATTGTTTATTTCTGTCTAAATACAAAAATAAATTACTAGAAACAATATTAAATACAAAATATTGTGGTCAACTGGAGACAGTGAAGATTTTAAAGATCTTATTTACAAAAGTAAATGTAGTAGCATGAGAAAAAGGCTGATGATATTATATTAATATATTAGGATAAAGCACTGTATTATTATAAAAGTTTTGGCAGGACAAAGATATAAAAATATTAAAATATGTATTTTCATGTGCACAGTAAAACAAAATTACTCTGGTCATGATGAGTAGATGAGCAAGTAATAGAAAATGAGATCAGAAAGTTAATCATGTGGGAACAGAGTATATAGTTGTTTTTTATATTTTTTTAGAATTTTGAGGACACAAAAACGGAAATTGCTAATGAATCATTTGATATCTTACAATGTCACTCATGAGTGAAATACAGATAAAAAATAATTACATATTTGATCAACTTAGCAAGGTTTTCAAAAATTGCAAGCATCAACTTAGATAAGGATATTAAATGGTTTGTGTCTTCGAATGCTGTTTAAATTATAATTAAAAATAATTTTATACTATTTATCAAGAATCTTACAAATCCCCACACTTATTGACTTAATAAATCCTTCTGAAATTTTGGTCTGTGTAATTTGTTATATATAACCATAATTCATTTGTAAAATTTTTATCACGGGTTTATTTAGAATAGTCAAACATTAGAAACAACAAGTATTTCACAAGAGGAATTTATAAGCATGTCATGACTGCTAGGTTTTTAAAAGCTTAATATATTATTTGTCCTTTTCCCCACCAGAATTTGGAGCCAATCAAGAAATAGAAAAAGGAGATAGGCAAATGGAAATCAAAATGATCTCTTTTTCAGAAATTAAGATGTTTCAACAATACAACCTAAGTCCGCATGAAACTTAGAGAAATTTACCCAGTCACACATTGTTTACTTGGATATTTGTGGGCCTCTCCAGAAAAAAAGGCTGACCTTTTAACCACAGACCAAAGAGAAGATGACAATAAATAATATGCACAGGCTAGTAGATCTTGAAAGATGTCCTGTAAGTGGGTGAACAACAGAGACCCAGTTCCTTCTCTCAAATTCATGAATCAGTGGAAGCACAGAGTGAGGAGAGTCACATAACACAGATTCTTCCTACAGAAAAAACATGAAGCCAGAGGAAATTAAGGCAACCCCAAAGAATGGCGCATCTTATAATGAAACCTGCCATAAATCACAATTAAATGTATGGATAATTTTTAAATCTATACTAATATAATGCACAGTAAATATAATATAGAGTACAAACTATAAGTGCTAAAGTGTATCCACAATTTAAATGTAGCTTTGTAAACATATCTTACTTTTGTATATCATTTTTAGATTACAACCTCCATTACAACCTTCACTATGATTTTTTGTTCTGCTTGATAACTATTATAATAAGCAATCTAAACTTCTTGATAATGAAAATACTCATAACACTAATATTTTTACAAATTGTCTTCATAAAAATGTGAGCAATTTTAAAAGAGTATATTGCAGAAGCAAAAGTAGTATTTGTGAAGTCATTAAAAAATACTCTTCCTGCTGAAAAGAGTATAATACTTCAAGCCTCTATTAATAAAAGTAAATTGAAGCTTAATTAATTTGGGGGATCACAATGAGATATAAAGAGAAAGATAGAGAGAGTATTTAAATTTAAATAATTTTCACAATCGAACTGTTTTCAAAATATTTAAACTCACCTTAAACGACATTAGTATTAACAAATGTTTAAGTGGTAAAAAATCAGTAGAATTCCTAAGAGATGAGGTACAATACTGTGTGCTAGAATTGTGATTTTTTTTTTTCCATCATGGCAACAAATGAAAGTGCTTAGAATAAAATGTTAACTCTCTAGGAAAAATGTAAAAATAATGGAAGAAAAAATAATAAATTTTCAGTATTTTGAGTATTGTAAATATATTAAAATATTCATTCATAATTTAATCGTAGAAACAAACATTAATCTAAAAAGTATACTTTAATCATTTTTCATAATCTAGATAATAGATATTTGTTATCATTGTTATAAGGCTGATATAGAAATATATTTTTCTCATATAGTCAATTATATCAAAAAATCTTGGTGATTTCAGTATGGAGAAAAAAACAAACTGTGAGTAGTGTGAGTAGTGTAAGAAAAGGTAAATGTAAGGGAAAACTAGTTCTTCAAGAAAAGGCTGGTTAGATATAATCTGGTCTCTCTCTCTCTCCCTCTTTTTAAATTTGTTGAGGTGTAACAGTGAATTTGTGTATATTTGCACAAAATTTAGAATACAAAATATTTTTTGAATATTAAAAATCCTTTAATCAAAAATATATTGAAGCAAGCTGTCTGACAAGGGTAATTGTTTCCCTGAGTTTTGAAATGAAAAGTGAAATGATAATATTTCCTTATGACATTGAAACTGCCAGCAAAGACTTTTTTTATGATTTTAAATGACTTGCTAAAGTCATATACACATGAGTGATATACCCATTTTCTAAAATCACCTGAATCTGTTACTTAAGAGTCAAGTTATCATGAATTTTAATGTTCAGAATAAGATTTCTGAAGAAGATGGAGCCCCTTAAGAAGTAACTTCTTATCACACATAGTTTGATTGCTTGGAATCTGACACTTTCCCAACACTTAATGATTTTCTTCATTTCTTAGATGAAGAAACCAATGACACGTTGTAGGATATATCTAGAAACAATGTCCAGATTCTTCAACAGGACAGAAAAAATTTAGAAATACTTCCTGAATTAAATGCAACCAAAGACTGCATTAGGAATCTGTTCATGGGTGCATGCCCCTAAACTGAATTGTTCAACTTTCTCACTTTTGATTATGATATGCTTATTGATTTAGCATCAGACAGAATATATAAAAAATATATCAGTGTAAATATCACCATAATTTCTAAATCCATGTTTTATCTGAATATATAAAATTATTTAATATCACCAAATATTTGCTGTCAACATTTAACAGAGCTTTAACTTTTCTAACTTAACAGAATAAAGAGTAAGGAAGGAAACTGATTACATATGGAACTTGACCTGGTAGAGGTAGCTGCAATTAAATTGCATATAAATATTCTGACAGTTTGGATTGTTTGTGACGAAATTAGAAGTGCAAAGTGGAAGACATTTTCAGGGGAATGCTCATGTGAATGGTAAAGAAAAGAGGGTGTAGGTGTGGGCGGGAAAGACTTTGGAGTCTGATACATGTCTATAACCTTTGAATAGAGAGGAAGAAGGAAAGAGGACTCGCTAGGAGGAGCCTCAGACCGCAGTGCATCTGTGAGAATTTCTCAACTAGGTAAACGGAGGACTCCAGCAAAGCATGCCTGAGTGGAGCCCAACCTCTCCTCAGGTAAAAGGGATCTGGAATCCGGTACACTGGCCGTGCTCTGTCTGTAAAAATCTCTCTGTCGTGGCGTGAATACTGCAGGTTGAGGCTGTCAGGTAACTGTATGGCTCCCAGCAAGTTCTTATTTTAAGGGAGATACGAGTGGCACACCTCATGGCTACCACAAATGGCTTGGCTGAAATGCAAAACAATAATTGCTTTCACTGATATTAGGAAATTATTAGCACATTTTATATTTTATTGCATATGTTTGATATTTGCAATTGCAAACTATGAGGTTTTTAGAAACATTTATCTACCATTGTTGCTCTACTCATTGAGCACCCCATGGATGGTAAAAAAGTAAATAGATAGAAAATAACAGAACAATAAATATAATACAAATAATAAATACAGTATGACAACTCTTTAGATAGCATTTACATTGAATTGGATATGATTAATATATGCAATCTAGAGATGATTTAAAGTGTACAGGAGGATGTGCATAGGTCATCCGCAAATACCAGGCCATTTTATATAAGGGACTTGAGCATCTGTGGATTTTGATATTCATGGACATCCTGGAACTAATCCCCTGCTGATGCCAGGAAATGACTGCTGTTGGTGCATTCACTTTGAATTTTTTCATAGAGCCTGAATTGAAGGAAACAAAGCTATAATACAAGAGAAGAAAATCAATTAGATGTGCCCACTTTTCTGCGCTCTTGGTCATTCATGACTTATGTATTAATACATTGGCATTGTTATTCACTGACATAGATTGGGTTCCCTAAAGGTAGAATTTCAGATGAGGACCCAAGTAAGCCTAATTTATTAGAAAGTTTTCCAAGAATAGTCTGGAAGAGTAGTGAGGAAATGAGACTGGGAAGGAAAATAGACCAACTACCAAGCAAATAGACACAGAGCAGAAATTCACAAAGCAAAGTCCCACGAAGGGTAATTTTGGTTTAGTCCCATGTCAAGAGAAGCACAGGAGATCCTCAGCCTCACACTTCAGGGTTGATTGATTCGTAGGGGACAGAGCTCAAGTGCATGTTCTCCTGCTGGAGACAGTCACTGAGGAAGCACTGGTCCTGGAGGGGCATCTCTACTTGCACACAGCTAAAGCAAGCTCTGGCATCTTGAGAATAGTCCTCCCACAAAAAAATCAGAAAGTGACTATTAGGAG
Source organism: Avahi laniger (assembly GCA_963575035.1). NCBI lineage: Eukaryota > Metazoa > Chordata > Mammalia > Primates > Indriidae > Avahi > Avahi laniger. Next base: position 28,741 of record CAUYSK010066714.1, read on the forward strand.
AAAAAGATTGAGCACAAAAAATGTGAGACACTAACAGTATAGATCACATAAAACATGAAAACATGGCCAATATTATGATTTGGCTGTCTTGGCCATATGAGAATCTCTTCACAGTCCACATTTGAGAAGTCCTTGATTTAGAGTAACATTTCTGTTGACTGAGGTTTTAGCTATAAAAATGTACTCACAGATAGTTGTAAAAAAAAAAATAGAACTTCTGGATGATTTTATCTAGTCCACTGTACTAAACACTAATGAACCTCTGCACAAAACAGTAATAATTTTTGTCACATCTTAAGCACTTCCTGACTCATGATAAAAGTATATTATTAAAAAGAAAGACATTACTATGCTTTGTTGTTTACCTTAGTAGGTGTATAAATACATCTAAATCATTTGAAAATCTTAGTAAAATTTGTTCCTATTACCCGTCATGTTAATTAAAATGGAGTATTAAAAGACAACACTATTTTGAATTTGAAGAGGTCTGTCATACTTTGAAGATAATTAATAATCTGAGATTTAGAGATTTATATAAGATGAACAGTGTGAGATTGGATAACATACAATGTTCTCTGTAATGCCTTAAGTCTTACTAATTTTTAACGAGAATAAATACAAGAGCATATCCAAAGCAAATGAGTTTTCAATAGAATTGGTGATAAAATCAGCAGGCTGTGTTCCATGTAATGCCCCTAAATACATTTTATTTTGTCTGTACATTCTTTATAAATTTTTCAATGCCTTTTGGTGATATGATACTCCTCAATTTGCTAAAGGTCCCATCACTCATTTTTAAAATTTATTAGTTAATTTTAATTGACAAGTAAAAGTTGTCCCATCATTCTTTATTACATGAATTGCTTAGACCCTGGAGGTATATGAGTTTGTGACTTTTGTACAAAATTTTGTTGGTTTAGCATTCACCAAGAAATAAGCTTGAGACACCCTCATGTGCTTTTGCTAACATAATTATCTCTTTCTTCAGAGTTTCAAAGGATTTCATTGCAATGATATCTAATAATCTGGGGAAGTAAACATTGTATTTTTTAAGAAGTATACTTTACATTGAAGCTAAAGAAATCACATCCATATTTCACGAACATATCTGATGAGCTAATTCCTATAAATAAGAATTGGAGGCAAAATGTATAACAGATGTGAAACTTTTTCAGTTTTTGTTATTCAAATAATTCAAAATGGATGAGGATATTGACATGCAGATGGAGAGATTTTGAAAATTTCTCATGTGCAGACATGTAATATACAAATGATTTGTTAATCAAAATAAGTTTATGTTTCAAAAATTTCTTCTTGCAGATATTTAATTTTGATATCAATATCTGGGAAACTGTCTTTGTTATCTCAAACATTTAATTGAAGCCCAAAAAAATCCATTTTAACACAATATTGATTAAAATATGTTGCTGTATAAAAGCATTTGGATCAAAAATATTGAGCCTTTCTCTGGATCAATCTTAAAATATCTCTCGAAACTTGACAGATTGGTTTATTAGTAATGGTTTACAACTTCCTGGTATTTTTTTTCAAACCAAGATACAGAATAGAAGTCTACAAGTATAAGATCAGTTTTAAATTTCCTGTTCTGAGGAATATATTTAGAGCAAAGTAGTTTTATAGATATTTACTCAAAATATTAATACAATGCTTTAACTAAGAAACTATAAAGGGTAACACCACTGAATACAATGACAGTGGCAGCAACAACATGAAGTAATATAACCACAAGGCAGAGTCTGGTGCTAATATCTTGGTCTTACCTATGGATTATGCTGCCTCACAGATCAGGGGCATTGGACATCGTGTACCCACATTTTCTGACTGGAGAAGGACCACAGAATTATCCTGACAGCTGTACTATTGATATACAGAGATTATTGCTGTTATTAGTTTCCCTCTTCATATTCCTAAGACTTGTGCTAATTAGCTTTGAGAGGTAGACTACTGTCATTAACTGTACTGTTGCTGCTGTGGCTCTCTCTTGACCACACAGCAGATGGACCCAGGTGCTGCCTCAGCCCTATTTGTCCTCCTGAGCCCTGGACATCTCTGTATTTCAAGCGTCAGTTTGGCTTATGACTCATCTGCTACTGCTAAACACAAATATTAACTTAGGGATTTAGTGTCCACCTAGTAATTTTTCCATAGAAAATCATGACTCAAGTTTAAAAATTGGAAGAAAGTGATTTCTAGATAAGATGTTCTTAAGTTTTCTCTTTGACACATCCCTTCTGTTTCACGTACATAGTAATAACAGATAAAGTGCAAAACAGAAAATCAGATAAAGCAATACTAAGAACAAAGATAAACCTATTAATGACCTGAAGAAAGAACAGGGCTGGAAAGAGGGAAGCAGGGCTGAGAGCTGAGGCACTGCGAGTTTAAGCATCAAGAACGGAGCAGGCAGTGGCAGGTCAGGTCTCCTGCAATGGCATCTGCGGATAAAGGAACTGAAACTCCATCAAAGGTCAAAGTGCTTCAGAAAGGTTATTTATAGGGCCTGGATATGTGTTCCCATTGTGAAAAAGAAGTCTGGTGAAACAAACAAACAAACAAAAAACCATTTCCAGTAATCTAATACTTCTAATTTTAGTGAGCTATTGGTTGGTAAAGTAGGACACGTGCGTAGCCAAACTCAGGAAGCGAACCCAAATGCCCACTGGCTTTTTGATTGGATCTGTATCATCCCCAATGCCACTGTAGGCAGGAGCTGTGAAATGTCATTTGGAATCACAGGGAAGAGCACAAAAGTGATGGAGACAACCATAAAACTATTGACCACACTTGCAGCTCTGGCTTGGGTGAGGCAAAGGCATTATACGTAACCAAAATGTTTGTACCCCCATAATATCTTGAAATTTAAAAAATAAATAAATACAAGAGTCAAAATTAAAAAAAAAAAACTATTGACCATAAAAGGATGATTACAAAAGGAGAAAAAAAAAAAGAAACAAGAAAACTTAAAGAGATAAAACAATTGCTTAAAAAGATTCAAAAATATTTCTGAGGACTTAGTCAGTTTCCCATCTTTGAAATATGCGAGCACGGACATGGAGCAGTGTGGCTAGGGTGTGCAGAAAGGCTCTAAAGCATCAAAGGAGTAGCCAGATTTAAATGATTTTTGTTCTGAAAATATCTCAGTGGAATTGATTCCAGAAAGTATTTCCAAACCATGAAAAATTGTACCATATAAAAAAATAGCCAGCAATCTTGACCATTTGAACACGAAATCATTTCTGAAATGATTGATGAAATAAAACTTATGGAAAATTTTCAAGGTCTTCAGAATAAGTGTATTTAAGAAGGTCAACAAAATAAATGAAGGGATAATTCCATTAATAAAAGAATAATAAAATATAAAACAAAACAAAATGGGCAGAAGTTTCTAAAAGATAATATAAAATTGATTACGCTAAGAGAGATTGTCATTGGAATAAAAGTTCACTTAGAAGGAAGACAATCTAGATTAAACACAAACTAAGAAAAAAATTGTGACCTAAAGAATATTAAAAGGTTGAACATCCTTAATCCTAAAATCTAAAATCTGAAATTCTCCAAAGTCCCAAATTTTTGAATACTTACATGATGCCACAAATGGAAAATTTCACACTTGACCGCATGTGATGAGTCACAGTGAAAATGCAGACAAAGCTTTGTTAAATTCACAAAATTATTAAAAATACTGTATAAAATTACCTTCAGCTTATGTGTATAGGAAACATAAATAATTTTGCATTGAGATTTGGGTACCGTGCCCAAGATATCTCATTATGTGTATGCAAATATTCCAAAATAAAAAAAAATTCTGAAATCTGAAACATTTCTAGTCCCAAGTATTTCAACTAACTAAACCTGTACTGAAGAATGTACTGAGAAGTCAATATACATCACAAAATTATAAAATTATAAATGAGAATTTATAATCAACCCAAATGAATATGAAGAACACAAATTAATGATAACTTTTTAATTTTAATTTTTATTTATTTATTAATACATAATAGATGGACATATATGAGGGTACATGTAATAGTTTGATACATTCATATAATGTATAATAATCAAAATCAGGGTAATTGGGATATCTATCACTTTAAACACTTTATGCTGGAAATGTTTGAATTATTCTTTATAATTATCTTAAAATATACAATAGATTTTTGTTTACTACAGTCACCCTGTTGATTTTTCAAACACTAGGTCTTATTTCTTATATTTAATTGACTAATACCTTTTCAGAAATTTATCTCTATGTCACATAAACGTCATCTTTTTAACCATCCATGATACATTTATCACACCACTGCAGCACTGTGCCCAAGGGAGTTGATGGTACTAGGACGACCGAAATAAGAAATTTATTTATGCTTATTCTTCTCTGGAAAAGTGTAAAGGAGAGGAAAAAAGAAAGTGTGATTTTTTTTCCCCTGAAGAACGGAGGAGGGAAGATTTTACATTATCTATTTATTGCTTTGAGAGTGAAGGAAACATTTATGTGATTGAATACCAATTGGATTTAATATTTGGTAACGTCAATGTTGTCTTTTTTAAAGTACAAATATAAACCAAAACTTAGTGAGTTATGCTGTATACCAAGGGTTTTCAAAGTATCCCATGGTTCAGAATCACCTGTGGGACTGATTAAAAGCCAGTGGTCCTCACAGCCTGAGTTTTTGATTCAGTGGAATTGGTGAGAGGCCCGAGAACTTGTATTTCTCCAAGTTCCCAGGTGATACTGATGCTGCTAAACCAGGTCCACATTTTTAAAACCGCTATTTTATATTATTACTCAAACTCAGTGTTGTGGCAAAACGATCTTCTCCAATGGTAACTGAGTGGCTAGTCCTTTGGAAATCTGTATGTGCCTACTTTCTTCCATAATCAAGTCATTCGGTGGTGCTTACTTCACTTCATCTCTATCGTAAATATGAAAATTATCTGAGCATTTTTGTATGTTTGATCGACAATTTGGTCAGTTTTTGGTTCAATACATTTTAAAAAGAACAGTTAAATTTATTTTTTCTTTTGCTCCAAACTTTATCGATTTCTTTCTTTCTCTAAATTATGTCAATTTCACACAGAATTTGAATGGGTTTGTATATTCCTAAAAAAAATTTGTGAGATGTTTTAAATACCTTTGCAAGATGTCATATAGCTGAAGGGAATAGCATAGTTACCTTTAAAAGTCTTGAAATACTTTAAAATTTTTGTCTCGTTTATTCCTTTCTGTTTTTCTCTTCTTTCTTTGTTAACTCGATTTTCTTCAATTACTGGGAAGAGCTGTCAAGCATGTGAAATATTTCAACTTATTTGGCCTAAAGATGTGGGCTCACAAGAAGATAAATAATTGTATAGGGAAAAAAAAGATTAACAATATTGCTTTAGGATTTAGTGAGTACTCCACCAATGAAATACTGTGAGCATGGATATAGAACTACTGTGTGGTTAGAATATTCAGAAAGTATAACAAAGATCGAAAGAGTGGCCAGATTAAATCTTTTTTGCCATCAAAGAATTTTCCAAAGAAAAAGATTTTAAATGTTATCCATTTAAGCATTTCTCAGTTTTCCATTAAATCACCTCTTGAAACTTTGAAAAGAAGTTACTAAAAGCTATACCATTAAAGACTATTCTTGAGAGTAAAGAGATTATAAGTGACTTATGTTTCTATGAAACCAGGTGTCTGTCACCATAATAAAGATAAAAAAATATTTTGTTTTGTTGATTTGTTTTACTTTGATTTAATTACTCTCTGGCCCACAGGATCAAAGACACTTTTTGGGAAAAAAAGTGGTTATTTGTACTTCAACTGTGTAACTAATGTTTCTGGAGTCTTCTTTTTTTAAAATCCTACATTATCCTCCTATACAAAATATCAATATATTAATTTGTATACACAATCAGAAATTGAAATACTCAGTAAAAATATATTGTAAAATAGGCTAAACTAGTTGTTTTACATTGCATTATAATAAGAACATTCCTAACTAACAAAAAAACTCTACAGTCTCAGAATAACGCATGATACTTTGTCATTCATATGCTCCCTTGGTGCAGATATAAATTTGGGAAATGTCATATTTTGGGCTATAAGAAAAAGAGGAGCACCTTACTTGAGCAAAGCTGTAGTAAATGCACACACACACCTACAAGCAATGACCCCTAACAATAGATCAGGGCACAGAATTTTGTCTGCTTTCAAAAAAAAAACAACCCTTTGAATAAAGTTAGGCACATCTAATACATCCAATATGCTGTTAATACAGAGGTTATGCCCTGACTTTATTCAAAATATCTTAAACATATTTTTTTTAAAATTACAAAAGTGAAAAAAATGGGAATGAGAATGTTACTCCAAATTAAATATGCAAACAATATATGAATAAAGACATTACTAGCATGCACATATATTCATTGCTTGGTTTTCTATAACAATGTAAACAAGAAGCATAAATTACCTTAGGTATTTAAAACACAGGTAATTGAATACAGGGGATTGATTACATATCTTGAAATGCTGAGAGAATAAGTGATTGTTTCATACAGATTAGGAGTTACAGAAAGAATTATTACATCTTGCCCAGTTTAAAGTTCTCTTTTCTTTGTTGTTTGCTTAGTGCCATATATCAAGGATTTTCTCCAGATGATTTACACACATATTCTACTCTGTGATCCTGCATATTCACCATTTCTTTATTCTGCTCTGAAGGAGCATGATTTCATGGCCATTCATAGAATTTTTGAATCATGTAGGCATTTACGACATTCCAAATGACCACGGGTCAGGAAATGCAGAAACTATTTTAGAAACAATATTCTGATCAGAATACTGCCTTCTCTGCTGGGAAGTATGACCATTAGTCTTTCCTTCTGTTCTTGTGTCATTATTGGGACAAAACACTGGGAAATAACACCTGTTTTGCTGAGTTCCTCTCATGGGCCCAACTGCTGCCTGTCTTATAATGCAGAAATGAAAGATTTGGACTCCTCAGCATCCCCTGTGAAAGACCATCTGACATGTCATAGAAAGCAGAGCAGGAAATCAGAAGGTATTAGCAAGGAGGAGAGTATTTGGGGCAGCCAAAGAATGTATGAAGTGTGAAGACAGCCATACTCTTACATATAGAAACTTAATATAGATTTGGGGATAGAAAATAGAAATATGGATGGAAAAGCAAAGCCGTAGAACAAAAGAATGAATCCTTGTAATAAAGGCAAGCAGTGAAAAGTGTCTAATGACAATGTAGCTGAAAAAAGCTGTCAATAATAAGATTTATATCAGGAAGGGGGATTTCTCAATCTTTCTTTTTTTATATAATCAATCAACTTGTTTCGGTGTGTGGGTGGGGATAAAGAAATCAGGGAGATATCAAATGTGAATGCTGCAGAAAAAAGGACAGCAAATGCAAGAAGGGGAAACATACTATAAGCTAAAGGAATCAAAAAGAGTAACCAAGTCAAGCATGACGTGAAGAAATGTAAGCAAACCTCTATCCCACGTAGATCCCTCATTCCCAGTGACAAATTCCGAGATATTGGGAAGAATGCTGTCTTTCAATTTATTCATAATTGTTTTTTTGCTCAAATTTTATTTAATTTGTAAAAGACAGAGGAACCAGTGTTACACATTTATACTTTATGTGCAACTATATAAATTGATATCTGCTCCCATATAAAGTAGCATATACCATGTCTTTTTTGGTATTTATTGACATCAATATATAGAATACTTTCCAAATATTTGAAATTTAAGCTGCTGTGACTAAATTACTTTAAATCAACCAAAGTAAGTAAAATTAGTATAAGGATCTTAGATGTGTTCAGAAATTAAATATGTTTAAATAGATTGCTGGAAATTATTTTTGGTGGTTGAAATAACACCTGATGAGTAAGAACATCACTGGACAATCTATGTGAGTTTTCCTTATAGAAATTTGTGATTATTTAATAGTTTTAAGTTCTTTTTATGAAATATATTTTGCATGATATGTTGTCAGTGTCTCAATATGACAATAGTTTGAATACAGTAAAGAAAATAAACTTCTATTAACTAAATTAATAAATTTAGTGAAAGAGATTAAGAATCCTACATGTGTGGCTCACGCCTGTAATCCTAGCACTCTGGGAGGCCGAGGCGGGCAGACTGTTTGAGATCAGGAGTTCGAGACCAGCCTGAGCAAGAGCGAGAACCCGTCTCTACTAAAAAAACAGAAAGAAATTATCTGGACAACTAAAAATATATAGAAAAAATTAGCCTGGCATGTTGGCGCAAGCCTGTAGTCCCAGCTACT
>CAUYSK010066717.1:0-13700 GCA_963575035.1 Avahi laniger
AAAAAACAAGCTAGTTTGACACCTTCAAGGGATCATAATAGATCTACAGTCGTGGACTCCAACCGAAAGGAAAGTGTTGAAATGTCAGAAATGGAAATCAGAATGTGGATGGCGAATAAGACGAATAAGATTGAAGAGAAAGTTGAAAACCAACACAAAGAAGGCAAAAAAGATTTCAGGACAAGAATGGAAAAAATAGGAGAGGGGGGCTGGGCGCGGTGGCTCACGCCTGTAATCCTAGCACTCTGGGAGGCCGAGGCGGGCGGATCATTTGAGCTCAAGAGTTCGAAACCAGCCTGAGCAAGAGTGAGACCCCGTGTCTACTAAAAATAGAAAGAAATTAATTGGACAACTAAAAATATATAGAAAAAATTAGCCCGGCATGGTGGCACATGCCTGTGGTCCCAGCTACTTGAGAGGCTGAGACAGGAGGATCACTTGAGCCCAGGAGTTTGAGGTTGCTGTGAGCTGGGATGACGCCACGGCACTCTAGCCCAGGCAACACATTGAGACTTTGTCTCAAAAAAAAAAAAAAAAAAAACACAACAAAAATAATTACTGATTGAATCTGAATCTAAAAATGAAAGCCACATGACTAATTCAAGGTCACCTAGTGTGAATGAGTAGCTGATGTGGGCAAAGATAACTGTAGCTGTTGAATGGGAAGGTATTCAGGAATGGCAAGCCTTTCCTTTTTCTCATTTTGGCTAAACAGCTCTTATCCTTCCCTGCTGTTTTGCTTAAATAGATTAATTCATTCTGAAAGGCATTCAAGAGGTCTGGTAGATAGCTAATAATCAGCTTTGAAGAAACAAATCATTGGCCTCTCCCTTGCTGTCAAAGTTCCTAAAAAGAAAATTTTCATTTCAAATGGCTTCTAACTTACTTCAGAACCAAAGGTTAGATTCCTTTGAAGCTATTGAGAGCAGCTAGTGAATGTACTGTTTAATGGTTTATTAGTTGATAAACTATAATTGGCGATATAAGGGTAAGAGCTTCAAAACCCAAATTAAAGTTATAGTCAACTGCCCACTAGTGTTTTGAAACAATCAATACAGCATTCATTTAAAAGAAAAGCAATGCCATTAACCCTCAACAAATTCACATTTTGATGTAATTTATAACTACATCAAAGCTCTCCAAAAAGATAGAGAAATTACAATAAATCACAATTCATGTATTAGGACAGGCCTTAAAAGTGCTGACATCTGAGATTCATATTATAACATGTCCTTAGCACTCAAAGAAATTTATAAATGTAATTTTTTTTAACGCTAAGCAAGGAAATACCCATGTGCTATAAAGGAAACAGGAAAGAAAAAAAGAACATTTAGTGTGAACTTGGATATGCCTCTGATGTTCCCCTAGTAAAACTTTTCTCCTTTTTGTCTGATTCAACTTTTCATTATCACTCATTTTGTTTAAAACTATTTTTAAACCAAGAACATAGTCTGATTTCTCGAAAATAAAGAAAATCAGCACAAAGACATTACTTAAGGCACGCAAAACAGAGAAATATTTATTTACCTTCTCCCCCTCCAAAAAAATGTCTTATTGTTTGAGTTATCATTCCTAATTTTATCCATTTCATATCTCAAGGTCACACATGTAAATGACATAGAATGAATATCCATAGCTTACAGAAAGGGCCTTATGATAATTATATAGCAGAGGAAGAAACCAATATAAATATAGTTTTAATAGCATTAGTTTGTGGGCCTGGTCTCTCTTTCTAAGGAGACCCAGTGAAGTTGAAATGTGTCAACCGCTTCTCTAACACGAGTTGATGGAAAAGCCCACATCCAGGAGCAGAGGATGTTGGAATTGAGTTGTCAAGCTGTCCCGAATGTCTTGTACAAACTGAACAGGCCAATTTACTGCAACACTGCATAGGCTGAAGGCTACTATCTCGTCTTTAAGTTGCTTCCTCCCGGTGAGATTATGCTGCTCGACCACAGGCTCCCTCCGCAGTAGCTTTCTGAGCTACTCCTGATTCTTTCTGGTGATCCTATTCTAAGTAATAGTACTTCGGTAATCCTTACCTTGGGACCAGCCTGCTTGACTACCTAAGGGATAGACTCTCACCCTGCAATTTGAAAGCAATAGCTTTGTATGTTTGGCGATAATTTTGAATCCTAAGCGGTGATTTGATTTCGATATCTTCCTTTCTGTAAAGCTCAAAACTCCTGAATTTCTAGATGAAAACAGGCAGGCTTTTCGGAAAAAAAAAAAAAAAAAAAAAAACCCAAAACTGACAACTTCTCCCACACAGCCCGAATTTCTTTGCCTATTACTAATCTCCTAGCGTGGGGGTTGCTTTGACGCTGAGCTGTCCCGACTCTTCCCTCCAGGTGGCAGCAGTGCCACACCTCAGAGGCTCCAATCCCCTCTTCCCTGACTTCAAGTGTTAATGCAATTGACCAATCAGTGCTAAGATGATGGGAGGTAATTGGGTAATTGTATTTTACTGATCACAAGCAGAGAAAGGGAAAGGAAAAGAGGAAAGAAAGAGGGGCAGAGGAGGGAAGGGGACTGCAGTCCGAGAGGAGCTTTGGGGAGCCAGGACCCTAAACGTCAGGACGTGGCATCGGTGGAGAGAAAGCCTGGTCTGGCAGTAGCTGCCGCCCGCGCGGGGAGCGCATTTATTGATTTGGGGGGAAAGGAGGGGAAAGAGAAGAAGGGAGTGGGAGGAAGAGAGTTCAAGCCGGAGTGGATGGAGGGGGACCGGGGTTTCTGCCGCGCAGGGAGCCGCGAGCCGGGGAGATGGCGCTAAGGGCGGCGCGGAGCAGCTGCGCTCGCGAGGACGCGTCTCCGCGCGGAGGACGAGCCGGCGCCGGGAAGCTCTGCGCCAAGAGGAACCAACTTGTGGCTCCAAAATGTACCCAACGCAGCTGGAAATGAGAGCAAAGCTGCAGTTTCATTTGAGAAGGATGAGAAGAGCCAGCGATTAGGGATTTTTTTTTTTAACCCCTTTCGTTCTTTTTTTTTTTTAATTTTTTTTCTTTCATTTTTTTTCTTTTTTTTTTTTTTTTTAATTTGCCTAACACCCCGTTGGTCCCATCACTTTGCCCTCTCCATTTGAAATAAAAGCCCAATCTGAACTTCCATCGCCGCGGTGTCCCCGGATCCGCTGCCGGCTGATGGAGAAGCGGACCCGGGGGCTGGCAGGGGCCACCGGAGAGGGACCGCATCGCGCGTCTCCCCCGTGATCCCGTCCCTGATCGCGGAGTCCTGCAACACCTGGAGGATCTGGACCGGGCGCCGGGGTGGGGGCGGGGACAGAGGAAGCGAAAGCCACCCCAAGCCTTAAAAAAAAAAAAAGAAAAAAAAAGTATCAGGGGGAGGAATGGGTTTCTTCTTGACAGCTGACGGAGCCTCGAAATTCTCCTCTACTACCTCCACCCCCGCCTCCGCCCCCACCCCCCGCACTCCGTTTAACGTGAGATTATGAAATTGCAGAGGTGGTGGGGGGAAGGAGACAGGATATAACGGGAGTTTGGAGGGCAGAGGGGAAGGTGGCTGGCCGGGTGGCTGAAATCAAAAATCCAGTTGCGCACTGGGTTGTGATGAGAAATCTAATCAGATCTTTGGCGAAGGGGCCGGCCGGAAGGGTGGCGAGTGGGGGGAGTTGATCCCCAAATTCTTCGAAGGGGAAGCTGGGGAGAGGAATTGACAATGTAAAAGGAGACTTTTTTTGGTGGCAGTGGCTGGTGGGTGCCTTGCAAAAATGAAGGATGCGGGACGCAGCTCTGTCTTGGAGCCGAATGCAGTGGATAAACTGATTGTGCAGGAGAGAAGGAAGAACGACGCTTTTTCTTGCGAGACCTGGATCCTAACACAAATGTGTATATGTGCACACAGGAATCCTTAAAAAAAAAATGAAATAAACCAGTGTTAGACTCGCGGGGGTTGGTGTGTTCTGACATAAATAAATAATATTAAAACAGCTGCCCCCTCCCCCGAAAAGGATGATTGGAAATGGAGAACCGAGGATCCACAAAGAAAAAGTATGTCCGTTTTTTCTCTGTAAAGGAGAAAGTAGTAAGCCAAGGAGATATTTTTGGAATGAAAAGTTTGCGGCTTTTTTAGGAAAGTAAAGACCTGACATGGTGGTGTTTTCTTTTCTTTTTGAATTTCCCACAAGAGGAGAGGAAATTAATAATACATCTGCAAAGAAATTTCGGAGAAGAAAAGTTGACCGCGGCAGAATGAAGCATTGATTGGGGCAGTGAAAGCAGCAGAGCACAGTTGGATTTGTGCCTATGTTGACTAAAATTGAAGGATAATTGCAGTTGGATTTTTCTTCATCAACCTCCTTTTTTTTTTTCTTTTTGGTGTCAAGATCATGTGTTTTCTCTTGTTCTTAACCACCTGGATTTCCATCTGGATGTTGCTGTGATCAGTCTGAAATACAGTGAGTGATCCTTATTTTCTTATTTATTGGTGAAGAAAAGGTCCATTAATTTGGTGTTCTTAGTCTCTTTATCCACTCCCCCACTTCATTGTGATATTTAAAGACCTAGCTATTGAGGGGCAAGAAAATAAAGGAGAGGGTGGCCCGTGCATTTGCTCCAACAGGCTGTGCTCACTGATAAGCCGGTTTGCTCTAAGGACGCAGGTTGCCTGCATCCTGGGCAAACGCCTTTGCAAATATTCACCAGGAAAAAAAAAAATCTCCCCAAGAAAGCTGCTGCAGTATGGGGTGCTGGTGCTGTGTGATTGACACTCTAGAATGCATTTAAGTTGCATGGCAGCCCTGGAATTAGATGCACAAATGTTTAGCTATTGGAAATTGAAGGGACTCAATTTAAATTTCATCATTCAACCTGACGTTGCAGACCAACAGAATGTATTAATGCAAAAAATATGATAATAAACCAAACAGATGAAGGGTGGCTTCTGGCTAGTGGGTGGGTTTGGGGGAGGAAGCTGGTAGAGAGAGAGGTGGCTGCACTTCTCACAATCTCTCTTGCATACACATGCCCAAATGTGGCCTTCAGATAACCCAGGTTCTCACCAGTGCTAAAAAATGAAACAAGGAGGACCTACCTCTCTTCCACCCCACCTCCTTCTAACCAAGGACTTCTTTGGATAAGAGAGAGGCTGTACAGAGAGGGTAGAGGGTCCTGATAGTTGGCTTAGGTTTTGCCAGAAACATTCCTAACAATACTGGGACACAGTTCTTAAGAAAAAGGCAGACATCTAGTGCTCTGTGGTAACTTAATAAAAGAAGCTGATAGAAAGGTTTTTGTGTTGAGCACCAGTGCTTCTCATGTGCACCTTTGGGGGAAAGAGACCAATATAGAAACATAAAAGAGAAGGTGGACAATGCTTAGAGAGCCCGAGGGCCTGTAGGGTCCCCTTACCCTCCCCCATAGCTGTCAGAGTCTGAAGCTGGGCTTTGAAACACAATTCTCCCCCTTCACCCTTCTCTATTTCTCTCTAGGGCCTTCTGGCAGAATCATAGACTCATATAACTTCAGAGCCAGAAGACTCCTCAGAAATCTCATGCCAATAAATGAGGAAACTGAGGCTGAGAGAAGCTATAACTCTTTGATTAATAGCCGAACAGAATGAGACAGGTGACTCACACAAGCCCCAGAACAGCAGACAGATGACAGTTTGGGATCCAGACTGGACAAGTATTAGCCACACAAGGCTACTTGTGTCCCTAAGGTGCCATTTTCATCAGGAAGGGTGAGAAGAAGGTACACTGGTCCTGAGGGCTCGACATAAACTTCTGCCACTTCAGACCTCAAGGATCGCAAACTCCAACATTCATTTTTCTCTCCTTCCCACTCCCTCCCTTGCTCCCTTCTTTCCTTCTTTCCTTTCATAGCATAGTTCAGATTATACTGACTTTAATACTATTTTAAAAAAAAAAAGATCCATATATTCTTGCATATCCCAAGGAGATGAAAGTCTACAGTCTCCTGGGTCCCTTCTTAGCGCTGGGCACATTTAATCCTGTGAGTGGTGGTCCCCAGAGAGTCATTAAAGAACGACGGAGTTAGATTTATATGAGAGAGGTGATAATAGAAACCAGAAACACCCAGCTAAAAGCATCTGAGTCTGTCTTTTCACTCACATCATCTATTCTTATCCTTTTCATTATTCCTTAACTAAACTAGCCTACAGCCGAGCACTTCTCTAATTTATTTTTCTGGGCACATGTTTCCTGTCGGGACACAAATCAGGCAATAAATTTACCAACCTCTGAAAATAATTGTGCAGGATTTTTTTTTCCTCCTGAGCTCCCTGCAGCCTTCTGCATATCTTATCATAATTCTCTCCAATTTTTTTTGTGTTTGTTTACTTATTTGTTTTGTTTTACTTGGTCATAGTTAAGTCACCATTTGTGGTCATCAAAGGGCATATTAAGTTCCTATTCAGCTGCAACTTAGCACAACTGACAAAAAGTAAGAAGGAAAAACATGTGCAATGATACTTTTTCCTTCATAGTTTAGCTCTGGGCTTTATATGGAAAACTCAGCCTTGCAGTTAGGTTGGGTCTACCAATTGGGGGAGGTTTTATTTTTGTTTTTCCTTATATTTTTTGGCATCAAAGTTTCTTCAGTGCTACTGCAATTAGACCTCAAAGTACATTCCTCTCCTTTGCAGTGTCACCCCCACGCCCCCTGCCTTCCACACTTGCGCGCGCGCACACACACACACACACACACACACACACACAGGCAAACTTCCCTGAGAGCCAGGGTGGGAGGAAAAGGGAAAGAGAGAGGGAGAGAGAGAGACAATTGCTTTAAAATTGTGGGCTGAAATGTATCCTCCCACCCACCTCCACTTAAATGTGTTCAAATCTGGAGATGACGGGGCATCGAAGGCTGTCATCATTTTTCATACTGGTGAATCATTTCACCAGCTCTGCAGTTAGAAACGCATGACCCAGCTTGGGGTTTATCTCTTCTGGTTTTGCAGTCAGAGCTGGCCCTGCATTTTGGTCAAGTTGTTCACGCACTGACGAATGATGGTAGAGCTAAAAACTTCTCCGTTGATTTCAGGGCTGAAGTTAGTGCCCCCTGAGTAGCATTTGTGAGTCAGTAGTTGTAGACTAGGATCTGCTTAAGACCACATGCCCAGAAAGCTGCTGGGTTCTATAAGTTTCGAAGTTACCTTTTCAAATGTCTTCCTCCTCTAATTTAATAGCTGTGCCCTTTGAGCAATACTTTTAATTTCCTTGGCTCTCAATTGTCTCATCTGTGGGATGGGAATGGTAATATCTAATTTGTTGAGTTGTTCTGTGAATGTTAAATAACATTATGCAAAACTTCAGGCATAACAGACCCTCTAAGGATTGCTGTTTGTTATGGTTATTCGGGGATTAATTTGGATTAACCTCCTGAGAATGAATACCAGTCTGGCCGGGCACTTTAACAGTTCTAGCGGCTGTACTTGAAAACTGGGGATTGTGCACCTGACCTTACAGTAGTTGCCAGGTTCCTCTTTTGAGGTCTTATTGGGACAGATTGGCTCAGTATGTTATTTTGGATATAAAACGTTGTTTTGGACCAGAAACCGTAAATCGTGATTTTTCTCCTTGAAGTATAGAAAAATGAATCTCAGCAAAAATAATATTTAAATGAAATTTTAGGGGGAAATAATACAATTAATATGTTGTATGTGCTTTTGGTCTAGAAGTTGCATAAAATAGCCCTTGTATTCTAAATGTATCATTTTAGCTACATATTACATAGTCTGGCCCTGGAATGCATGAAATAAAGGCAAATGTGTATGCAGTTATATAATCAAAATTACATGGTATAAAATTTCATTACTAATATTAAGGCCCCAAAGACCAAATTTGGATGCACTGTCTTCCTAGTCAAAATGAATCCTACATTAGTTAAATGATTATCTTTACTTTGTGATAGGCTGAAAGCCAAAAAGAATGTATGGGACCAAGAAGATTTAATGTAGGCATAGACGTCATTGTTTGCACGTGCAAATCTTCCAGCACCAACTTACCACTGGTTTTCTGAGACAGCCAGTCCTGGTCATTGCTCGTAATTTCATTCTCTGCAGCAGCAGCCCTGTGCTTTGTCCGTTTCCTCAATGTGCGTCCAGGGACTTGTTTTCTTCTTAAGGGAAAAGGAGTCCTGTTGTAATGATTGTTATGATTGGTATTCTTGTCATGTCTGTGGATCATAATAGTACAGTCAGGCTTGGGAGATACCCACTAGATTTTTATGCTGTTTCTTTTCAATGACAACAACTTGAAATCTGTGTCAATTGTGGAAAAGCATCTTAAAGTTAACCATTTTCATTGAACTTATTAAGAAGAGATGGAAATTATCAATGGAAGTTCTCACTATTAGATAAATTTTAGTTTTTTGCATGCTTCCTAAAGATGACTACGAAATTAGGTAAAACTTGGACTCTGGCATCCTAAGTGAATTCAAATACTCAGCTTTCTACTGGGTCACATGTCTTGCATGCACCATTTAACCTCTCCGAGACTGTTTGCTTGTCTGTCAAACAGAGGTAATAACAACTGCATGTCACTGACTGCCGTGAGGACAAGATCAGATTGCATATGTCATGCACAGCAAGCATTCAATAAATGACACATTTACATTGATCATCTCTGATTTTAGTTTAGGTAATTCATGGTTTGCAAAAAAGAGATATATTCTCTGTTGAAGAGAAGCTATTAATCTAAGTTCATATCGGCATAGATTAAAAAGAGAAATGCATAGACAGGATTAAGGTTGGAGTAACATAAATAGATACGACCATTTGGGGTAAAATTCTACCCTTATAAAACGTATTTGGAAATGCCTTAGTGAATGCTCTCAGTAAAGACAGAAATATACATTGTGAATTGTGAAAATATACTCTGTGTCCATGTAAACTTTTGTTAGATTGTCAAGTACTTTATAGAGCAGGCATAAAACAATTAAGGATTTGTGAATGGTGTCTTAGAAGACTCCCTAAGGAGATCAAGAATCTGTTGCATCTTTCTTTTCTTCAAAACAATTTCTCGGGAGAAATATAAATTTGACAGTTGAAATTTGGTTGGGCAGGTCTGAGATAATGTGCTTGTCACACTCTCTGAGAGCAAGAACTTTATTCTGTTCTCTGGCATGTCCTTAGCACCTCAGAAGAATGCCTGACAAATTGTATGCATGCAGTAAATATTCCTGAAATGCCTAACCGAACTTAGTTTAAAAAACACCCCCTCTAAAGGACTCAAATGCACACATATACTTCTGTGTATGCAAACACATGCAGGCACTCAGAAGAAGCCTGGCTTTCAGGAATCTATAGAAGTTTAATGAGAAATACCAAGCAGCTAACTGACTGTGTGTGCGTCCACACGCACAGAGCAACATTAAGTGACTTTTTTATGCTGGAAAAGCTGAGGTCTGAAAGTTAGGCAATGCAGTGTTTTTCTTATTCTTGGAGTTGTCATTAATAAAATGTGATGCTTTTTACACCATCTCACTTCTTCAGGTCTTATAATCTTCTCTATTAAATAAAGGTAAAAACTAAGGTTACTTCAAACACTAAGATTTTAGGTTTCTCAGTTCATAATTGACTACCTAAGAATTCAGGATTCCTAGGAATTAAAAACATATAATCCCTGATCACAAGAAACTAGTTATTAAAATGTGCAGAGGAACCCCATGGTATTCTATGAGAAAGGCGGAATCAATGTTACAATAACAGATATGTGGGTGAAAAGGTGAAGGATATGCCCAGATGGTTTGTAGGGGAAATACAGATTTAGAATAAATAAACACTGGATTCTAACTTTGTTTCACCACCTGTTAGCCGGGGCATCCTAAATTGGCCAATTAACTTTGCTAAGTATGCCTCAGTTTCCTCAACTGCAAAGTTGTAATTTTTTTTTTTTTTTGCAATTATTCTGGGAGCATTAAAATGTCCACGTATTTGGCAAATGATCAATATTCAATAATTACTAGCTTATTTTTTTAAATCTTTGATTACTTTATATAGAAATGTGAACATTTAACATTTAATAGTCTGCGAGTATTTTGCTTTACATTTGCTGAGTATGTGAATAAAGACTTTTTGCCACTTTACTATCAAAGTTGGTAATATTATTTTTGATGATGTTTTCCAATGTTGATTAAATTCTTAATGGAGTCCAAAAATGATGAAAAACTTAGGAAGATTAATATACGTTTATTTCAACTTGGCCTTATGCCAGTTTTCTATGCCGATGGAAGCTTTCAACACTTATGGGGGTTACAGGTATACAGTAGCCCCCATTATCTGTGATTTTGCTTTCTGTGATGTCAGTTACCTGTGGTCAACTGTGTAGTCCAAAAATAGATGAGTACAGTACAATAAAATATTTTGAGAGAGAGTACGAACACGAATGTACATTCATGTAATTTTTATTATAATATGTTGTTCCATTTTATTATTCAATATTGTTAACCTCTTACTGTGCCTAATTCATAAATTTAACTTTATCATAAGTATATCTGTATAAGAATAAATGTAGTATATATAGGGTTTGGCACTATCTGTGGGCAGTTTCAGGCATCCACTGGGGGTCTTGAAACATATCTCCTGAAAATAAGGGGGTACTACTGTAATTTAATAATAAAAACAGTTATTGAGCTACCAGTTATTGAGCATTTGATATGCACTAAACATTTTATTGAGAATAGAACATGTATTTTGCTCCTCAATCCTCACTTAGGGAACAGAAGGAGGCTAAGCAATTTGTCCGAGGTTATACAGCAACCAAATGGTGAAGCTGGAAATAGAAATTACATATCTCCTGACTTCAGAACTCAAAATCAAAATCAATAAGCTCAAACTTCTTGACTTGGTAAAAAATAAACATACCAATTCACCATTATATAACGTAGTACTCAATTTGAATATTTTAATTGGAATTAAGATGTCCACAGTTTCCCTTCTTCCTATTTCCTGAAATGGAAGCTCTTGAGCTGCTAGGTCACATATACCTTGCATATTTTTGTCAGTTCTCAGTAATATCTAAGTGTGACTTTAAGGAAGTGACAGCTTCTAAGAGAGACTTAGGAAAAATTTTCCTAACTCACTGAACATATCTAACTGATAGAAAGCCTTTGCAAAGTACTATGAGATAATCTAGGAATTCAGAACTGTATGAAAAATAAGGTCAATGCTAATAATAAATTTCGAGTTTAGATACAATATCCTGTAAACCAGATAGACTCCTGATTTGTGGGCACCCAACAGCTGATTTTGGTTCTTCTCATGCTGGATGTCTCTGTAACCCTTGATATCATTGCCTTGCCTCTGCCTTCCTGAAATGCTTCCAAGGGTTTGAGGCACTACTCATTGATTACTCCCTTTATGCATTTCACAGCATCTTCCTCTTATTTTCCTGCTCTGCTCTTTACATGTGAAGGCTTCCCCTTCGAGTATCTTCTGTTTCCAGTGTCTCTACGTTGCTGAGAGATGTCAGTCAGGTTTGTTTTGAGAGACAAGACTCAAATCCTAGCCAACCTGTGTATGCCGAACACTCATGAATGTCCAGTGCCAGCAAGATCCCACTTACCTGGCTCCCCTGCAGGCCTTGCAAACTTAATGCATCAACTGTAACTGACTCCTTTCCCTCTGGGGACCTGTATATTAATATTTACAGTTTCAACTGATACCAATATCTCTTTCACTGCTCTCCTAGCCAACCAGTCATCAGGTCCAATCTACTCACTATCTCACACTCAGCTTTTGTCTGTCCTGCTTCTGCCTCAGTCCAGATGACAGTGTTTCTCTCCTAAATATCTCTAACTAGTCTTTCTGATGATGCCAACGTCTCTTCAGTATAGTTCATTATTCATTCTTCCTCTAGAACTATCATCCCCAGAAGTAAAGCTGAACACCTTCTTCTCTATATTCTATTCAATAGAAATACATATATATGGAATAAAATCCAGACTCTTCCCTTGAAAGTACAGTCTGGACAGCCTATTCATACTCTCTCTCATCTGCCTGCCATAGTAATGCTTCATTCCTCCAGAAATATACCAGGGTAATTTTGACCCAAACCTTGTGAAAGCTGCTCTATTTGCCTAGATATACTCCTTATATGTCAAGTCTCAGAGCAAGTTACCATCTCTGGGGAAGCCTCCTCTAACTCCCCTGGGCCCACTGAGTCTCCCCATCCCCTGTACATGAACATTGTGTTCATACATCTGTGATAGGCCTTATCTTTGTTACAGCATATCTACTTACTTGGCTATAATATGCTAAGTTTGTGCGAGATTGTGACTCCTTTTAGAATATGGACCTCACCTTATTCATCTTATCATTTCCCACATCTAAGTAGCATAGTACACAGGCATTTTCAATATATTTTGGGAGAACCAATGAATGAGTAGACTAACACATCTTTAGAGGAAAGAGATTCCTTCAATTTAGTTTATGATGTAATTTCCCAATACTTTTACCATTAAGATAAACTTTTATTATTTTTTCTCTAGGAACCCATATTTCACAACTACTTTGCTTAATAAACACATTGCGATTCGTTTCTCCATTTTTACTAATACAAAACATATACCTGCCAATCATCAGTTTTTGAAATGCACTAGATGAACATTGTTGCTATGATTTGATATAAGTTGAGCCAAAAGCAAAAGGGTTTTAATTGCCTTATGCAAGTATATGAGTGAGTACATGTATGATTTCCAGTTGGCTTTTCGTAATATTGATATAGCTGTCCTGGAGGATCTCATTTTTTTTAAATCATTCTGTAAATATATTTTAATGTCAGTTTTATGCTGAAATTTATAACTGCTAATAGACTTGTTGCAAGTTTGGCAATGCACAATCCTGACATGGTTCACAAAGACTGTCGTTCACAAAATTCAAGGTGGCCCCTGGAGTTATGCCTTGCACAAGCTTCACAGTTGGATGACGTGGGCCATCCTACTCATGAATGACTATCAGAAAGAGACTATGAATTTCAAATTGGAGTAATGTCCATACTCATGCAAGGAGAGGTTGAAAAAAAGATCCTCTCTTTAGTAAAAGTGCCTTGATTAAAAAATATATATATTGGGTGGGCACGGTGGCTCACGCCTGTAATCCTAGCACTCTGGGGGGCTGAGGCAGGAGGATTGCTTGAGGTCTGGAGTTTGAGACCATTCTGAACAAGAGTGAGACCCCATCTCTACTAAAAATAGAAAAATTATCTGGGCATGGTGGTATGCGCCTATAATCCCCAGCTGCTTGGGAGGCTGAGGCAGGAGAATCGCATGAGCCCAGGAGTTAGAGTTTGCTGTTAGCTTGGCTAATGCCATGGCACTCAAGCCCTGTGACAGAACAAGATTCTGGTTCCAAAAAAAAAAAAATGTATACACACACACACACACACACAGAGTGAGAGAGAGCACGCTGCAGTCATTTTTCTCAACATGTAAACACCTGGCTTTGTGGGAGCCAGACATACATTCACAGATACATTAGTTTGACTTCGTGCTTCAGAAGGATACTTCCTCCTTTCTTTCCTGAGAAATAGCAAAACACACTGGGTTAGAAGAAGGAAAGTGCTAAATGGTAAAATACTGTTTAATTATGGTTCAGTTTTATTCTGCAATTTTTGAAGATAAATGTCTTAAATATGTTAAATTGGAGTATTTGAGTTTTTTAGTTCTTTTTTGTTTTTTTTCCTAGTTTTAGATGATTTTTTCCAGTTTAGAGATTACTAT